>JAABKJ010007545.1:126351717-126459387 GCA_011634705.1 Andricus grossulariae | reverse complement strand
ATAGTTTACAAATTATAATGTGGCAAAATGTCGAGAACAGAATTATTCGTCATTTTTATTAATAGATAAACACCCGGTTAATTCCTGATTTTATTTTAATTCCCGGATATTTATTGAGATTTCCGGCGGTTACTAGACACCCTGTACTTTGGAGTTTGGCCAACTGACCACAAATTTGTATAGTTTTCCTGTTGTTATAAAATAACAAAATTAGTCTTTATCAAAAGTGACATAGATTAAACTAGTTTCAACAATCATTTACAATACGTATATAATCGTATGAAGCGCGTGAATGCTCCCATTCGAATATTTTCCAATAAAATTATCGACTTTATATGAAATTTTTGAAATAACGAATTCAAAATAATTAAATATACACACAACTTCTACTCTAGATTTCGAATAGAATTGCTATACCTTTTTGGTGTTAATATTTTAATAATAAATCAATTGTCCACAATCTCTGTAAAAAATCATATTACTTTCGTATTTAAAAAGAAGCGTGAGGTATTTTTTACATGAAATTTAACTCTAAATATTTAAATTCTTTTAAGAAAATATAATATAGCAACGGTTTGGTCTAGTAGTGAGGAAATTTTAAAAGGAAAATTTAGAAGTACACAGTTGGAAAGACTAACCATCCCTAGCATCTGCCTCTTTAGAGCAGGTGTGCAAGTCCTTGGAGGGCTTTTAGAAAGTTAGGGTAAGAAAGAAACTGTTGTAGATTTACAGTTGTCTGTGTGCCTTACTTTAAAGCTCTGAATGGGTATTAATTAAGAGAAGATATGCGCTCAACTCTTCTGCATTTTAATTAACTGCGAGCTTAAGACACACATTGAAATAACCAAAGAGTAATGCAAGTTTAATTTTCATTCATTAAATGCAAATTAGAAACATTATCTCTAAACTTAAAATTAATTTTTAATTCTTTAAAAAATCTATAATAAAACTCAACTTTTGAGAATGTATTTAAATTACGTAACGCAATTTTCTTTCACTTATGTCACTATTTTTTTCGCCTACACGGAAATTTTACTCTTGTCTTTATTTAGATAAAACAAATCGCATTAGGTAATTTAAATAATGACATTAATACCTATATACCAGATTTTTAATTACTTTTAAATCCCTAAAGGATTTAGAATATTGCGTTTATTGCATTAGACTGCAGAGAAACGTTTTTGAAATATATTTCTCGAGGGAAATCTGACTGAAGATATTCCATATAAAGATTTTGATTACATTTTGATTTGATTTTTTAATCATAAGTGCTACTAAATCTGTGTAAATAATTAATTTAAAAATAGTGCAAATGTAAACGTGTTTTAAAATTCTCTTTTTCAAGTAATAGTTTCAAAACTAGATTTGAAACTTTGAATGTGAACTGTGTACTCAAATTATGGGCGCCCTTAAATAAACTGATTAAATTCGTTCTCCCGGAAATTTTCACTTATGACTTCTGAGCAATTCTGAATCATCGGCTTGGTAATTTCGAGATTAAACTTCCGACACAGGTACGTCCAAAATCCGCCATTCTGCATGGCTGGAAAATTGTTCCCAAATATATTGAGTTACCTGCCAGGTCACATTTCCTAGAAACCAAACCTCCTCTCCCAAATTCTGTGTAGCCCCACTCCTACACAACAATTTCCTACGCAGGATTAAATACTATTATATTTTTCCTATACAGAAAATATCTTACACAGCATTAAATAGTTATTATTTTATTCTGAAAATAATCTCTGAAGACACTGTGCACACAGATATATTCTACACAAAATATTAAAAACAGTGAATAAAATATTTTCTACACAAAATGACCTTACAGATAATTATTTTTTTTTATTCTTTAAATATTGTTCCAAATCAAAAACACAATTCTTTCAAAAAATACACCGTTCTAAATACAAATTGCATTCATTTTAGATAATTCACTGTTCCAAGTAAGAATTATAATTCTTTCGGAAAATTCCTTGTTCCAGATCCAAATTATATATATATATATATATTCAAAAATTCTCTGGACGATTTAGATTTACATATAATCCGATTGCTTCGGAAAACTTCCTGATTCAACTCAAAGTTATCATTTTTCATGAAAATGCACTGTTCCAAATCAGAAGTACACATGATATTGCTTCGGGAAATTTCCTGAACCAGCTCAAAATGATCATTGTTTTCAAAAATTAATTTTTAGATATCAAAATCAGAATTCTTTACGAAAATTCCCTGTTCGAAGTCAAAATTGTAATTCTTTTGGAAAATTTACTGTCGCAAGTCAGAATTATAGCTCTTTTGGAAAATTTCTTGTTCCAGATTTGAATTATATATATATATATATATATACTCAGAGTCCCATATGACCACAGTTTCTGGTGATGCCTCGCATTGGCCTTGTGGTTAAATCGGTACCATCGAAACGTGAAAAGTCAGGGCTGCCTGAACCCTTTCCAATTGGAATGCATCATATTCCGCAATATACTCAACTGAGCACCCACCCTCTACAGCGCCTTTCCACAAATATGTGGGTATTTTTAAGGCAGGAATTGCAACCGTCTCTTGCCTTGCCCGCTGTGAAACTGCGTGGGTGAGCGCAGTTCTAGGAATTGGTAAATCGGACGGGCTTCTATGGGACTCGGAGTGTAACTGAAATTTACAATTTTGTTTTATTTCTGTAAATGGAGCATGTGCTATTTATCCAAGAACGATACTTTCCTTTTCAAAAACTCTCGTACGTTAAAAGTTACAAGGTGCGGCAGCATAACTTCCTTATTTGGAATGTGCGCCTTTGTAGCACTTACGGTCGTAGTGGGGCGGGAGTGGTACTGTTCGAGGGAGGGGATTCTAAAATTTTGTTCGCTCTTTGGTCAGTCGCCATTGTGCGTTGGAACAGCGTGAGGCGCGCATTTGCCGTAGAAGCCTAAATTTTATATATATATATATATATATATATATATAGGTATGACTGATCAGTTGTTCATCGCTTGTATCGACTGTCTACCTATACTTGATATCCTGTAGATTCCAACCGTTACATCTGCCCTTCCGTATCATAAGGTCAGATTTATAACATTGTAGTGTCTCTCTTTTAATGGCTCTCAAACTCATTACATAGTAAGCAATAAATGAAAATCAGCATTCTAAGTGAATGAGGTTAGTGCAATAATGTCTTAGGACTATAGGTGGATGTTGAAATAAGAACTTAATGTTTCATATTTACTGTTAGACACTAAGTAAAGAAAACACGCTTTGAATATAAATGTTTTGAAGATTATTATTATTATATTTCAGTTATGTAGAGCAATAATTAACTTGATTTACATATATCATAAAAAAAAAATTAAAAAAAGCCGACGCACAAAAATCTATCTTAGGGAATAAGTGAAATGTACCAATAAACTTTTCCTGGAATAAATCACTGAAGAGGGCCCATATATGGAGCCGAAACGTATGATGAAAATTTAAATCTTCTTCATCATTTACGGACTCCAAAGTCACAAAACGGAAAACCAATATTAGTACTGAGGTTTGCAAAAAGCCAAGAAAAATGGATTGAACCTTACCACACTTGTGCAATCCAATGTCCATACTAATCTCTCATGTGCACCTCTCGACGGTGCTTAAAGCATCCTGAAGCTATCTTGCATCGGAAGCATAGATATTCGGGTCACCCATATAAAATAAATGAATAATCTTATGCTCGCGGTGATCAGTTTCGCCGCAGATGTACCCAGGAGAATTGCATAGTGCAGGAGATAGTGGCAAAAGTGTGATGCAAAAGAGGAGAGGTCTCATGGCTGTTCCCTGAAAGGCGCCCTTCTGGAAGGTGACGCTCAATATGTGTCGATGAACCTTCAAGCTTTCCAACAACAGATGATAAGTCTATGGAAGGTTGAATCGAAAGCTTTCCGCCTGTACGTCCTTGAGTTGGACAAGTGGCCTTTCTTCGACAGGAGTGCAGTGCGTCCTAACACCAGACACTGCGGAATAAGCGTTTTCGACAATCAACATGAGGCGTAGATGCGGGCCAGATGTTCATGTGTAAAAGTAAACTTCTTCCGCTAGAAGTTCTTGATTGATGGACATTCCTCCTCAGATCTTATGAGGTTATCGCATTGCTCCTTGAAGCCACTGCGAACAGAGGATAATGCTGGAATCGTAGCAGTCCAGCGAGTCATCCTTGAGTCATATTTGTCATAGTTGTACCCATCAGCAGCTAGGGAAAGTGTCCGTCCACCCTTCCAGAGCACCGCGTGCAAGGATAAGGCTGCATACTCTGGGGAAACGCCCGCTATCCCAGAGTTACCGTTACAAGGGTGCCATTCAGCTTTCCGCATTGTTGTCACAACACAACTTCTAGTTTTTTCTTTTTGCTTCAGAACCATCTCTGGACAATTGCCCGCGACTGCTTATTATTTATTGTAACCTTATTTTGCAGTAACCCTTGGTGCAGGGGTCCTCTATACGCGACCTGAGTATACTTGCAGTGGCTTTATCATAGGCCATCCCCCTCGATTACAAAGGAACCGAACCGGATCTCAGAAAATTATTGGTTGTACTAAAAAAGTGTATAAAGAAAAGTTTTAGATCTCTATAAAATACATCTTTTTAGTTGGATGTATTTTTTTATTGAAAGAATCCTTTTTTGAGAAAAATAAAAAAGAGGGAAAGATATGAAACCTTTTTTGTTGATATTTTTAAAAATAAGTAAGCATTCTTTATTTTAGATACTAATGAGCTTCATGAAAAATATAAATCACCAGTTTCAGCCTCTGAAAAGCCTGAATGATTAGTTTTTGATTTATAGTCAAAATTTTACCAAAATTAATTAAAAACAAATCAAATTATTTGAATTTAGCTTAGCTTTAATGAGAATGAAGCATTCCCTCTGTTCGCTCGTGACTTGCTTCAGTAATGATTTTGACCTTTCGTTCAACCGCTTGCGTATGACAGGGGAATTTGTTCAAATCGACTGGTGAAGTATCTTGTTGATTAATTGAAATTTGTGGCTGCTCTGCTCTTATATAAGCTAGAAGTTGCGTCTCTGTAATTGCTCCTTTCCTTAAGTCTACAAGTTCCGTATAACGTGTGGCTTCAAAATTCAATTTCGGGACGAAGAACTTTCGTATGACTAGTGTAGGCTTTTCTTTTTTGCCGTGCTTTGCTTACGTTGCTGGTAAACGACTGTTTGAATTTCAGAGCTGTTAGCTGCTTTTCTAACTAGGGGGAAAAATAAAAGCCTAAACCAGCCGTATGGAATTCCCGTCCCGAAATTGAGTTTCTCATGTCGTACGCAAGGTGTTGAACAAACCGTCGAAATCATCACCAAAGCAAGTAAATCAGTCACGACTGAATAGAGAGATGGCTTCATTTTCATTAAAGCTAAGCTAAGGTTCAGGAAAATTGTGCCCACTTTCAGGACGAACTCGCAGTTCAAACTGACGTAAATCCAAATCATACTCACGTGGTTGGGTTATTGGATATGGGATGGAACTATAAATGCAGCTACTTCCTCGTGGCGGGTCCTGGATAGTTTATGAAAAAAACAGCGAAGAGCTGCGTATCTTCTCAGAATGGTCGAATTCAGATTTAATGAGTTTGAAATGACTTTCAGAACTAAATTGTACTGCTCTCATGACTTTTTTGATGAAGTGACAAAACGATAAAATTGTTTTGTGAATTCATTTTTGTAAAATTTGGAATAACAATCAAAAACTGACCAATGAGGCTTTTTAGGTGCTGAATCTTTTTATTTATATTTTTCGCTCATTTTGAAAAATATAAACAAAAAAGATTTTATACTTTTTTGCTCCGTTTTTTTTCTCACAAAAATTGTTGGTTTGATAACAAAAAATACATAGAACTAAAAGGAAGTATTTTAGAGAGATTAAAAACTTCTCCTCACACATTTTTTCAATACAGCTAATAATTTTTAGGTAAATCAAGAAAAATCCGTTTTGTAGGTTTCCGGACAATTTTCTCATAATCGGCTAGAACTTTTTTATTTGATCAGAACCAAATTTTACACAGTCGTTTTTTCGATAAAAATAAAATGAAAACGAACCAATGGTCTCTTATTTTGTAATATTTGTATTTTACGCTACGCCCTAATTATTATGTCTCTGCGTTTATCTGCTGGTGGATTGTGTAGTACATCTGCATGGAGAGTGATTGAAATTGGGTAGTTTTAAAATGTTTGTATTACTTGGTATTTTAATTGCAGTAAACATAACTTGATATCGAAGACACTTGGATCTTTATCTAAAAACTCTTGTATCGTTAAGACAAAAAAATGTTTCTCCCCTTTTTGAATGCTTATGACTTTTACGCAAAAGTTATTTATTGCTATAATATATATTTTTCTTCTGAATCGTTTTCAGATTAGCGTCCTCGTAATTGCTGTTCCTATAATACTATATTTCGTAATAAAAAGCGCTATATTGTTTGTCTTTTTTTGCGAAAAAATTATTTTTTGTAATTGTGATATTTTCTTAAACTACTAATCACTATTACGCTTTCCATTTGTTTGGCTAGTTTTGTATTTTAATTTTCTTTTTCCTTGCAGGCGCTCCATCCGTTTGGACTGGGGTGTGGTATCTCAGGTGGAAGTTTTTTTAGCTTGATATGCTGATAATTTGTCCTCCTGTGGTATATGAACATCTTCGAGATCAATGGAATTTCTATACTTCAAGTTCATAATTTCTTCAGAACACTTGTCTTCTGTGTTTTTCTTCATTTGATCTACGTCACTCTCATCTCTTTCTGAATCTTTTTCACTAATATTATCTTTACTTTTTTTTATCTCGTGAACATCTAGCTTGTTTGCGGAATTTGTCTTTTTACTTATCGTCGCAAGAATTATTGTGTAGACCTTCTTTTTCGCTGTTAGATTCAGAATTTTTATTGCTTCTTCTTCGTTGGACTGGATCTTAAAATTTTTCGTTTATATTTTCAACGTGCTTAGAACTTGATGGGTCAGGGTCCCCAGCATTATGATGAACTTTTTCTATCTCGTCAGCCTCATCACACATTTATTTATTGGGATCTTTCGCCGTACATTTGCTAGAGAGTAGTTTTACTGCGTTTAACTGTTGGCTTTTGGGTTTCCTCATCTGTTGATAGTCGAGCTTTCCGTGTGGTGGAAAGTGGTGAAACTTGGGTCTCTTGTCGAATCGAGTTTCCAGATAATGCATCGGCGTTAAGATTAAGATGACCTGGATTGTATTTTATTTCATATTCGTGATCATCAAGTTCAATGTGCCCTATTGACTTGCTTGTAGTATTGTGGTCGATGGTTTTCAAATATTCTAAGGGTTTAGGTATAGTACGCGATGATTCTAAATGTTTGCGCATGTAAGCATGAGTGAAAGTGGCGCACTCCCCAAACTTCTGCTTAGCATTCTCGTTCATTTGTAAAATAATGCCTTTTGCATGGTCCTAAAATTCTTGAAACAAAAGCTACTAGAAAAACTGTCCTATATTCGCCTTGAATTAATACGGCCCTGATGGCGTAAATGTGATGTATCTATTGTGAGGATAATCTACTTTTTTGAAATCTAGTAATTGCAGAATTAGTTCTTCGTAGATTTTGTCTCCTAATACTTCGAAAGCTTTTTGACAGTGCTATGTCCATTTAGATTATGTTGATGATTTGGTTAAATCAGAGAGAGATGCTTTAATATTTTCGCGAAATCTGTATAAAAGTACCAGTAATATACTACTAATCCCGAGAACTGGAGTACCTTTTTCGCTGTTTTTGGATCTGGAAAGTCTTTTACTGCCTTAAATTTTTCTGGATTTGGCATGACTTGATGATTACTAATAACGTGGCCTAAAAACGCTATTTTTCATTCAAAAAATCCGCACCTTTTATCATTTTATATTTGCGTTATTTAGGCGTTACATGTGTTACTGGAACTTTTGATCATGTTCTTCTATAGTTTCTACATGAATAATCATATCGCCGAGGTATAAAAAATCTTTCGAGTCCCTGTCATCCCAAAAGAACGGAATCTATACGTCGCATTCCTTGCTTATGGCTTGGCCTTATGCGTAGTTTTAGGTTTTTTTTTATTTGTGTATAGGCGGCCGGGGGCGGGCGATAGGGGCACCCTCTTGCGCTTAGGCTTTAAAGCCCATCGTGCCTATTTTTTGCTTGTGATAATTCAATTGGTTGTATGATAAGGAACACATACGAGGACCAAGTTTTTATATTCTGCAAGTTGACTTAATGCCTTTATACATTCCCAAACCAGCTCTGATGTTATGTCCGGTTTTTCCAACTGCAGTAAATGTCGCTTGACTCTCTGAGCAGATTGTGATCTGCCTACCAGCAACATTTTCCTCTGTTATTGTCTCAGCACGGCGGAGGGCGGCCAGGACCTCCGTTTGAAAGACGGTGGCATCCTACCCAAATGGGATCCCCATTTCTCTCCCCTCTGTACTGTGACATATTCCTGCTTGAGATGTTGACGCAGAAAGTCCTGGTGAAGTTAAAGCGCTTTGTTATTTTATCTTGCCTTATTTCTAGAATTATCAGCGTACTAGTATCACTTGGGAGCCTAATATGTTTAGTGCCCCAAGTCCATCTATTTGGTCTTGCCAGGTGGCTCATCACGCGAGCCGCCCCATAGTGGGAGAAATCGGGAATTTATTGTTCATAATCCACTACAGCCTACAATTCTTGACCGCTTTTGACGTTTTTTTCAAATGCTCAGAATTAAACCCTGCAGAACAACTTCAGGCCCGAGAAGTCGCTACCTATCAGAATTATTGCAGATACACTTCAGGAATATAAATATTTAGTTTAAGATTTAGGACTAATTTCAGAACAAATTTCTATAAACAAATTGTATTTTTTCAAAGTATTGTTTTTCTCATCAAACAACTTTCAAATTATATCTACATTATAATAAATAGCTGCAGAAAAATATAAATTTTAAATATTTCTATTGTCAGTAACAATATTATGAGAAAAATTTCAAAGTTTAGTGTTTTCCATAGGGAAAAAATTATTTTTCATGCTTAATCATATTGTAGCCATCTAAATGGTTATAATTCATTGAGAAGGTGTGGCACAAACTCGCAATTGTTATTGTAATACTCAATTATTATTATTGGTAAATAATAATAGAAAGATGTGACTTTTACAAACAAAATATCCCAGAAAAAATCTTTTTCTATGAAAATAAGAGAATTTTTCACGACTTATTCTGATGTAGAGATATTTTTGTAAAATAAAATATAAATTAAGCGAAGAGCACGGTAAACAGATTTACATTATCAATAAATTTGAATAAATTATAATAAACAGTAACATACTTGTAATGCAAGATCATTTGAGCAAAATGCATTATTTTAAATTATTTAAAGTGGACAAGGTTCAAATTTAGTATATTCATTCTTCACGAATTATTGTGCAATATCAGCCAAAACCGTTAGTTCACTGTAAAAGCCAGAGATATGTTTTTTTACGATATCATTGTTTGCGTGTCTTGTTTTTGAATAGGATAACTTCATGCTGTTATTTTAATGTAAAAAAAATGAATCTGGATTCCCTAGGTGTACGTCACGTTTTGTTCCTCACAAGAGAGATAATCATGTCGTAGCTTTGGCTAGATGATATGCAGGTTTGTGGTATTTTCATTATTATTATTAAATCATAGTTATGACTATTTATTATTCTTTAAATAATAGTAATAAAAAGTTACTGCTTACACTAAACGCTAAAAATAGACTCGTTTAAAGTGCCCAATAAAGTACTTTGTGACTTTCTAATAGCAAACGACAGTAATGGCTTACAAAGTCTGATAAATTATTTTAAAACCGGGAATCACATTGATAGCAAACATCTGGAAATTTTTTAAGAATCAATTCACTCGAGACCTCCTTCTTAATTTTCATAAAAAATAGTAAAGAACATACAATACTAAGGACAAATTTGAAAATTATTCGTAGATTGCTTAAATTCTGATTTTATTGTATATTTTTCAAAATCAAAACTAAATCCAGAAAAAAAAATAGTAACGCTGATTTTAAAGAAGCTTCAGTTGCAACAAAGAGGCACAAAAAAATTCTTATCGTGAATAGTTAAATTATGTTATCATATACGTACAATTTCATTCATTTTCATACAAGAAAGGATTAGCCGCGAAACTAAAAGTGTCACTTATAAATTGAGGAGAATTTTGAAAATTTACAAAAAAAAGAAAAGAAATCATGGTAGTTTTGTAATTTTTATAAATTCTCCGGAAATTTAGAAAAATGTTAATATTCTCGGAAATTAAAGAAACTTGTGTAATTTTTTGAAATTGATGATGTAGTTTTTGGAAATTTAGGAGATTTATGGAAATTTGTGAATTTTTCGGATATTTATGGAAATTTGTGAATTTTTCGGAAATTTATGGAAATTTTTGGGAAGTTTATAAAGGATTGTTGAAATCTATGGAAGGCTATGGAAAGTTATGTAATTCATGACATTTTCTGAAAATATTTGGATCTTGTGAGGTGTATAAAATTATAGGAATTTATCAAAACTCATGGAAAATTATAAAAACCTGTGTAATTCAGAAAACTTTGAAATTTATGGAAACATCAGTTTGGGTCCATTTTCGGAAACTTTGGAAAGATATACACATTTTCTCATCTATTAATAATCTGTTGAAGGCTGCTGCCCTTCTCAGTATACAACAGAAACGAGCCATAACTCTCTAGGTTCTAGTTCTCTCCCTGCACTCTTCCACCTATGACCGAAGTTTGGCTGGACTGACGTGATAACTAGACTCTCCACCTTACGACGAAAGGCTAATTAATTTGGACATCATTTTGATTCACACAACACATTTCTTGCATCAAGGTGGTAGTTGGGCGTACATTTTACACAATGAATAATAAAAACAATTGAGTAGCCTCGGAATGGATTGAAACTTTTGTAGGCAAAACGCATGCATCCGGTAAAGGTAAAGATTCAGACAGTGAATGGAGACTGGGTGTTTGGAATGCTAGAGTGGTGAATGATCTTAAAGAGAGAGCACTACGAGAAACTATGCACATAAGGAAGCTAGATATTATATGTGTACCTCAAACAAAGAAAAAGGGATGTGATACTAGAAATATAGAAAATGGGTTGTTAAAAAACGGTCGGTCTGATTATGAATGAGAGAGCAAGACAGCATGTCAAGAATCATGGATTTGTATTTCCCATATTGTTTTGGGTTAGAATGCAAGTAGGAATCAGATTATTCATTATAGCGTGCTACGCAAGAAGTTGTTTTATAAATTGACGTGGATCAGTATGAAAGCAAGTAGAAGTACAAAGTTAATCAGGATGAGAAATAGCAAGGGTGAAGTGTTGTATGATACCGACGGGATACTGGACACTTTGAGAGACTATTTCAAGGAATCATAGGGAGGTGAAGCTATTGGGCAGCAGAACTGCGACATAGAACACGATACATTAGAAAACCTGGTTGATAGAGTCTGTGCCTCTAAAGTTAGTGTTATAGGCCATTAAAAAGAAACACGAATACCAATTCAACTAACATTCGGCCATCCTATTCGAAAGCTCGCCCTCGAGCTTTTATATGATGTAAAAGACGCTTTAACAATATCAATCTAAAGCAACAATATCGACTCTTAATTAATTTTACATCGTATCAGTCCCACAACGCGCTGGTTTTCGAATGTTTCTCTTTGGTCTAGTATTAAATCTGGTGAGTTCTTCTCCGAATTCTCTGGCTTATCGCTTTCTTCTTATAATTTCTGCCTTGATTCTTCTGAACTCTGCCTTTTTTCAAGGTTTGGTTCTACCTCGCAGTCTGAAGAACGCCAAACTTTTAGCGGTTATCCTGTATGTATCTTCGGGTAAAACTCCATTCACCACCAAGGGTCCTCTAAATCTTTTTTGCTACTTCCGGAACATCTCGCATGACCACCATGTCTCCTTTTTCAAAAGAGTCATTTTTATTGTGATGCTCGTCATACCTAGCTTTATGTTTAGTCTGTTGCTTAATAATCCGCTCTCGTGCTATCTGTTAGAGATCCAATGAACGAGTGTAACGCTCGTCGTTGTCGATCGTAAGCTTTCTAACTTCTCCTTCGTCATGTCCATTATTGAATCCGTACAATAATTCAAAGGGGCTACTTCCTGTAGTCTTTTTGACAGACTCATTTACATTTCTCAGAACTGCCTTCAGCCTTAAGTCCCAATCTCGGCCTTTTTCTTGTCGAATACTCGCTTGAATTGCCGGAATTAAAGTGTCGTTGATACGCTCTACCTGGCTGTTTATTTGTGGATGTCGAGGAGAGTTGAGAGAGAACAAAATCCTCCATCACTCGGACAACTGAATCTGCTTTAGTGTCATGAACTGCTTTTAGCACTACAAATTTTGTAAGTGAATCTATGTGAATTTTCGCAGATGGACTTACCGGGTTCGATTGGGTGTAATTGGCCCGCTTGACGTCCACGTTTCGTTTTTGTCATCAAACATGGCAAACATCCGTGGATGTGCTGCTTCACATATTGATGTAATTTTGAAAAAAAAGTATTCTCGAATCTTAGCAACCGAACGCTTGATTCCTGGGTGACCCCACAGATCACTGTTTTCTTATTACAAGACTTTTACGAAACTTGTCCGACACGACATATAAAAGTTTATGTTCTTTGCGTTTCTACATGATATTATTGTGACATTCGTAGGCGAGTACTTCGCCTCTCTCTTGTGAGGTACGTTCTTTTTCCGGTCTTAACAAAATTTCTCATTTTCGTTTCAAACTAACATCTGAGCATTGAAAAACTAGAATCTCATCCTCTTCGTTGATCAATTTAAACATTCCTGACATGCGTTCCTCAATTTTGCTAATAAATATATGAATGATATCGAAATCGATTTCTTTCAATAAGTTGTACCACCTAATATATTGAGAGTTTCTTGTTTTTTGAGTATTTAAATACAGAAGTGCTTGGAAGTCTGTGACGAACTTAACCCTTTTAGTACCAGGTGTGGACTAGAGGCCCAGAAGACCAGGTGGGGCCGTATCCGACCCCACCTTCTTTTATTGCACAAAAACTCCTTTAATAATATCACAAAATCGTTTATTATCAAAATACAGCAAAATAAACTATTTTAATTAATTTGTCCATTAATACTTCGAATTCAGACTTCTTCCATATCACCTAAAAGCCGCTATTTTTCAAATCCGATTCCTGCATTCTTGGAGGTGTTCTACGTACAATGTTTCAACCACTCACGATCATGGTAACATCTATAACTAATGCCAAAAAGGCGCAAAAATAAAGCAAATTTGCATGATTTGGTAAGCAATAAGAAAAACTAGTAAAGAACTAGTTGAAATATTTTCGACTATCTATAAATTATCTTCTTCTTTTTGAGAAGCACATTGTGGACATAATATTCTTTTGTGTTGCCCACACACTAGTCGTTGACATTTCATGCACCGGAAGTACGTATCTTCTCTGATGGCTAGAGCGAGACTCAAGGAAAGGTTACCCAAGCGGAAGAGACGTTGCTCCTTCCCACGCATGCGCTAGTCTGGAATAATTGAAACATGGGGTCGGATACGACCCCACCTGGTACTAGGAGAGTTAATCCATTAGTCCTATTGGACAATAAGATATAGCATTTTCACAGAGCATACATATTTAATTTATTTAGCAGCAAGAACGAAACCTTTCAAATGTTTAAGCACATTAGAGCTGCCACTTTAATCTCAAGTGTAATTTTAATTTCAAAGTTAAAATCATTTGTCCCAAAACTTCTGTACGATAAAGTTTATTCAGATCAAATAATTTGTTCGAGTTTTGGAACGCCATATTGGAGAAACCATTCAGAAACTTTTTCCCCCAATCTTGCCGGCTTTGTCGGACTTAGGATCACTGTCGGACGATAAGAGATAAGTATGAAAATAATTAATTTTTTATGGATTATTCAAGAAAGAGGTGCCTTCAGCTTCCTGTAACTGAAGAAAACAACATTTTTTTGAAATAGGTAAACTTGAATTGTTGTAAATTTTGAGATATCTTGACAACGGTCAGAGATTCGTAAACAATTACACAAATTTCGGGCATTCAAACAGGGGGTGTCCGGAGAGTCTCATTCATAGTTGTACCTTTGTAAAAAGGCCCGCATTTTGCCAGTATTCAGCCAAAGATTGGCAGAACTTCGGGAGATAAGGGTTGGCCATTGCATACATATTTAAATTCGTCCGTATTGCGCCAGTATGTGGCCCGAAGGTTCATCCACATATCGTGAGATGCATAGAGAGATTGATGCCTCTTCGGAAAGCTAGATTGTTTATTCATCTGGAAATTATCAAATGACAACAAACAGCTTCATTTTCCAAAGGGACGTCTTTCAGGGCGACGCTATGAGCCATCTCCTCTTTTGCATCACAATTCTGCCATTATCTCTCGAACTACGCTGCTCCCCTGGGTACCTCTGCAGTGATACTAATCACCGCGAGCATAAGGTCACTTATTTATTATGAATGGATGACCTGAAGATCTATGCTTTTGGTTCAAGGCAGCTCCAGAGTGCTTTAGGTGTCTTCGAGAAATAAACAAGAGAGATTGGTATGGACTTTGGATTAGACAAGTTTACCAAGATTCATATGAAGTGAGGTCGAATGACTGGCATTCCCGACGATCCTGAGCTCGTGGATATGAGAATTTTTAGACACCTTGACGCTGGAGAGACCTATCCATACTTAGGCGTATCTGAGAGCCGCATTCAGGATATAATATCAGCGAAGGTCTCCCAGTTTGCCGGCATTGAACAAGATATATGCGACCAACATACTTTCCGTCCCGGTTCTATTCTACTCGTTTGGGGTGGTTCCACGGGCGAATCATGAGCTCACGACCATGTACATTTTAACGCCAAAGACCATGCTCTACTGGGAGTCACTCTTATCTTGATGGATGGCAGTTGCTCCAAGTGGGACCCTGCGGTGGTTGTTTATTAGTATTATTGTTTTTATTATAAGAAGTTTAAGGCTCCGGAAGCTACGATCTTGATTCTATAAAGCAACCAATCCCGACGCAACCTCAAAGTTAACGTCATTCACTCCTGCTCCTTCGGTCCTAGAAGGTAAGCAAGAGCAGACGGGAGAGTTGGAAGTGAAGCTTTTATCTCTGAATACATCTTTAGAGCTACCATTCAATTGTAAACTGTTATAAGAAACAGTGTGAATGGACCAGATTAAGTGATCCAAAAAGAACAGCCTTTCGCATCCAGTTCGCGATGGACTGAGCCAGGCGCTGATAAGCCGGAATCTTGTTGAGTTGGCTTAGAAATAAAGCTTTTATACCTCCAAGGCAGCCAAATATGAGAACTGCAAGATGGACTTTGTAGTCGTGCTACAGCCTGCTAAACCCGAAAAGAAGTGCTTGATATTTAGCTGTTTCTCTTCCATTTTTTCCATGATATTACGATCGGCTGGTGCCGAGAATTCTATTATTAGTATTCGATTATAGTAATATGGGAAGTTAAAGGCTCCGAGAGCTACTATCATGGTTCGTTGAATCAACCAATTCCGATGCAACCGAAAACTATCGCCATTCACTCCTGTTGCTTATATCCTAAAAGGTAAGCAAGAGCGGGAAATTTACGCAAGAGACTTCGCACAAAACTCTGTTCCTTGGAGTCCGGTCTCTAGCCGCGGATGACCTTACGCGGCAGACGGCACAGTTGAAGATGAAGTTTCCACCTCTGGATAATTTTTTGGAGCTCCCAATCTTTGTAGAATGTTATGAGGAACAGTGTTGACGGACCAGATGAAGTGATCCCAGAAAAACAGCCTTTTGCATCCGGCTCGCGATGGACTGAGCCTGACGCTGGCAAGCCGGGATTTTGTTGAGTTAGCTAAGAAATGAAGCTTTTATGTCTCCAAGAGAGCCAATTATGAGAACTTAAAGATGGATTTCGTAGCCTTGGTACACTCTGATCAGCTCGAAAAGATGTGCTTGATATTTCACTCCTTTTTCTTTGTCCTTTGCCGTGATATTGCCATCGGCTTGTGCCGAGAATTTTATTGCGTAAATGTTCTTCGTCTTCATGTGTTGAAGGACAATATCAGGCTTTGTAGCACTGATAGGTTGAGTGGTAGAGAATGAGAAATTCTAGAAAGTCTCACAGTGATCATTCTCCACAACGGACTCAAGTTCCCCATGGGCGTACGGCAAGACTGGCAATAGATCAACACTATAGAAGTGCCAAAAATGGTAATATAACACTTTTAAAATCGCATTGTGTCTCTCTATGTACACGTAGCATACATACTTTGGGCATCCACTGAGAACCTGTATAAGTGTTTCTGGCTCTTGCTGGCATGCTTAACAGTTTGTATCGCCCCTTCAAAGGCAAAACGAAATCCCTCAATCGTCGATCTCAAACTAGCAGACATGAGAAATATGTTGGAGAGACCGATCGATAGCTCTTCCCTACGTATATTGCTGTAGAATTTACCATGACAGAAATTGTTCGCATAGAAACGCCGCAACTTTTATGAATTCACATTGATGTACAAGTCGCGTAAGAGGATCTGCGCTATTCAGAACTGAGTGTCTTCTTGAAAGAATCCTACTTATATGTGACATAGCTAGTAGTCACCTGTCTTTTATCAGATGTCATGACAAGTCTTGTTCGCCACAAGAGCATCAGCTCTTTCATGCATCTCACTATTCTTGGATGCACCTCCAGACACTCAAAAAGCTTGATAAGTAGCTCATGGTTTGTATAATCGAATGCCTTACGTTTGTCAAACCAAGCCATGGACAGATTGCGTCGACACCTGATTGAGTCCTAGGTAATATACCTGTCTATTAACGGGTTCTCCCTGCAACATGCCAGTCCTCTCTTGCATCCACGTTGTACATCTATTTCACTCCATACTGGCTCGATAGATGTTAATATCCTCTGTTTGAGGATGCCAGTGAATAGCTTGCAGCTGGTGTTTAAACAAGCTATGGGCCTCTAGTTCTCTAGACTTGACAAATCTCCCGTCTGAGGGATCAGTACCGTGCCTCCTTCCACTAACCACTGCGGGATGGGTTATTCTGCGTTTAAGGAAGTAGTAAATATACGAGCTAGATGTTGGTGCATAGAAGTGAACTTCTTTCACCAAAAGTTGTGGATTTTATCTGGCGCTGAAAAGTTCTTAGAACTCCCAGAAGAGTTGAATCTCTTTTTGACCAGGCGGATTTTTAACAGCACATGACGTTTTTTTTTTAACAGACAGAAAGGATGAGTAGAGAAGGTGAAATTTTCCTGAATCCACTTTACTCGCCGTTCAGGGGGCTCTTTGTCTGTTAAAAGGGATCTTATCTTTTGCGTCCTGTGCTGCTTGGTGGTCAACAGTTTACTCTTGTTCAGCGTTTGGTTTGCTTTCGTTAAGTTTCGAGCAAGTGCCCTAACTTTTCAGGTGAACTTCTGCTGCTTCTGTCCTAGAAGGTAAGCAAGAGCGGGAAATTTACGTGATATAACATCGTGCAACACTGTTCCTTGGAGTCAGGCCTCTAACCGCGGATCACCTCACGAGGCAGACGGGACAATTAAAGATGAAGTGTTCACCTCTGCACACTTTTTTAAAGCTACCAATGTTTGTAGAATGTTATGAGAAATAGTGTTGACGGACCAGGTAAAATGATCCCTGAAGAACAGCCTTTTGAATTCGGTTCGCGACAGAAGGATCCTGACGCTGGCAAGCCGGAATCTTGTTGAGTTGGCTAAGATATGAAGCTTTCATACTTCCAAGACAGCCGATTATGAGAACTACAAGATGGACTTTGTAGCCCTGGTACAGCCTGCTCAGCTCGAAAAGTAGTGCTTGATATTTCGCCCGTTTTTCTTCCTCCATTGCCGTGATATCTAATCTCGAGCCGAAAATAGGTGCGCTAACCACCGACTCATGCTTCGACCCGCTGGCGAATGATACAATCACACGAGTTAGCAATTACCTATGCGCACGTGTATCACACATTATTTTTTGCAACGCCCGTCCAAAAAAGTTGTGTTAGGAGGAATTAACGAAAAATACTAATCTTAAAAGAGAAGATTTTTAAACTTTGTGAGCAAATTTTGTTGCACAAAATGTCTAAAAAACAAATTTTAGAATAAAAATGTTTGAAAACAAAATTTTTGTGGACAAAATTATTGAGAAAAAAAATTTGGTAGAAAAAAATGTTTGGAAAAAAAATTAGGTGGAAAAAAATTTTTGAACAAAAAATTGGTGAAAAAAAATGGTTGGAAAACAAATTTGGCGAAAACAAAAATTTTGAAGAAAAAATTTGGTAAAAAAAAAATTTTTTGCCAAAAAAAAAAAATTTCAAATAATTTTTGGCGCTTATGCCCTTTTGTACGGCGGATGAAAATGGCTACAAAACCCTGCAAACAAAACTTTAATCACTAAAAGATTTGTTCAAGTGTAATCTAAATTTATTTTAAGAAATACCAACACCGGTGTTTAAAGTTACCTATGCTAGTGTCTAAAGTACAACATCTAGAAAGTGCGCATGCGCAGCTTTTTCACCAGTGCCTAAAGTAAGCCAGCTTCAAACTGCGCATGCGCGAAAATTGTTTCGCACACAGTATGCTCTAATAAGGTCCTTTAGGCACCATTTAGAAACATGAAAACTTCAACTTTTGAGGTGGGTGTTGCAAAAAAACATTTGTTAGCATGTATAAACCTTATCGCTATCTATATAAAATTTTATACATGTAATAATGGACCCAAAATGATACTTTTCAATGCGAGGCCGTTTTTAATTTATCATTTTTTTTCGCCCCACTATAAATATGTATGTGTAACATACTCCACCCTTTCTTGATATTGGGGGCCCGTACGTAAGTAATAACTGTCATTACAGTTATTCGAATTTTAATACTATATCAAAATTTGGATTTAACACTGCCCATTTTAAATTATCACTGCCCATTTCGTGTAAATTCGAATACTTTCGTGAATGTATAGCAATCCTTAGTATTATATAGGACGTTTAGCTATGTCAAGAGCGGCTAGCACTCGGATGGGTATCCGTTAGTGATATAAACCTAGGTCGTGTTTTCACTGCATTACACGGAAAAAATGTATCGGTAAAAAAGTCACGAACTAGTAGCTAGGTCTCGGATATGAGAAAAATTCATCGGATATTGATGTATTTTCGTAAATAAAGTAATTCAACTTTCAACCAAGGAGTTGGATTTTCTAATCTAAAAAGATGAATTTTCAACGAAAAATGTAATAGTGGATATTTAAAAAAAAGACATATTTTAATTTTAAATAAACAAACATTTGGATTTAACCAACGAAGACAAATTTTTAACAAAATACTTGAATCCTTATCTAAAACAGATTATTTTCAAACAAAAAATTTGATTTTTAACCAAAAAATTGATTTTCTTCCAAAAAAGAAGAATTTTCAACTAAATACATCAATTTTTAACTAAATAGTTAAATTTTCTACCAAATTGTTAAATTTTTCATCCAAAAATACAAATTTTTTAAAAAACGGTTTAATTTTTAACTAAAAAATATAAATTTTTGCCAAATAGTCGAATTTTTAAATAAAAAAGATCAGTAGTTATATTGTCAATTGCAAAAATTAATTTTTTATAGAAAATACGTGTTTTCAACAAAATGGTACAATTTTCAACCAAATAGATGAATGTTCGACTAAAATGACCAAAAAACGACAATTTTTCAACAAACTAGATAAATTTTTAATGAATAAAATAAATTTTCAACAATTTCGTTCAACTTTCAACGAGGCAGTTAAATTTCCAAACCAAATAAGATGCATTTTCAGCTAAAAACGGACCATTTTCAACCAAAAATGGAATGCCTGAATTTTCAAATACAAAAATTAATTTTAAACCAAAATAAAAGAATTTTCAACTAAACAGTTGAATTTTCAACGCACAAGTTTCATTTTCTATCAAAAAGAGAAACTTTTAACAAAATACGTGAATTTTCAAGCAGATAGTAGATTTTTCAACATAAAAAGATAAATTTACAATCAGAAATGGAATATTACAATTTTTACTTTTAAAAATTGATTTTTAAACAAAAAAATGAACGAATTTTCAACGAAATAGTTAAATTTTCAATAAGATCATTTTCAACTAAAATCCAGAATCTTTAACAAAAAATAAGGAATTTTCAATCAAGAAGTATAATTTGTTACCAAAAACGGCGATTTTTTTAACAAAATAGATTAATTGTGAACAAAATACTTCAGTTTTCAACTAAAAAGATCAATTTTCCAGCAAGAATCTTAATTTTCAAGAAAAAAGAAATAAATTTCAACAAAATACATTCATTTTAAAGTAAGGAAGGCAAATTTTCACAAAAAATGAAATAGCTAAATTTTGTGTTAAAAAAACTAATTTTTTACCAAAAGAAGACATGAATTTTGAACCAAATCATTTTCAACTAAAATCAAGAACCTGCAACCAGAAAAATCAATGTTTAACAAATTAATTCACTTTCCAACCAAATAGTTGAATTTTTAACTAAAAACAATAAATTTTCAACTGAAAGTGGAATAGTTAAATTTTCAGTTACAAAAATTAATTTTCAGCCAAAAAAAAGAAATTTCACCAATATTGTTCAATTTTTAACCAGGGACTAAAATAGTTTAATTTTCACCCCCCCTCCAAATAATTTTTAAAAATAAGTATAATTTTTAACCGAAAAATGAAATTTAAAAAAAAAACACATGAATTTTCAGCCGAAACATATCTAACATGTGATTTAACATGTGATAATTGTAGTGTTAAATGTGGCAATTTTGAATTTTTAATATTCTAATATTTCAATTTAATAAACAAATTCACATTAAAATTTATCAAAAATTAGTAAAATTCATCAAAATAACTCGAATCAATAAATAATTAACATTAATGAAATCTTTGATCGATTCACATTTCTTCCTATATTGTTACATTCTGAAATTTGTTTTAAAGGGGAAAAAATGTAATTGAAAAAAATATATTTTTAATTCTTTTTTTGTTTTTTTTTATTTTGAAAAATATAAATGTTTTTTGGTCCAATTTTCAAAAAAAATATATTAAACTTCAACCATAAACAGTTTCAAACAAATAGTTGAATCTTCAAGCCAGAAATTCAATTTTTCTGTAAAGCAGTTGAACTTTCAGCACGAAAATATGAATTCTCAACAACAAAGTTTATTTTTAACCAAATAGTTCAATTTTAAACTAAAAACCTAAAATAGTGCTTTCAAATGAAAAATAATTTTTTCATCTGAACATTTAACTATTCCTTTTTTGGTTCAAAATTTATACTTTATAAGTTGAAAATTCAACAATTTTGTTAAAAATTCCTCTATTTGGGTAAAAGATTAATCTTGTTTGTTAAAAATTTCTCATTTTTGTCAAGGATATAACTATTTTTGTTTAATTTTCCTTTTTAGTTCAGTTCGACTTGAATTTGTTGAAATTTTGTTAAAAGTTCGTCTACTTGGGTAGAAAATTAATCTTATTTGTTGTCTTTTTTTTATAATTCAAATGGTTGATAATTCGTTTTTCTTTGTTGTTGAAAAGTAATTTGTTAAACAGAAAATTCAACTATTCCATTTGTGGTTGAAAAAATAGCTTTTTTATTTGAAAATTCAACTATTTCTTTAAAAATTCATACTTCTTTTTTTAAATTCGTCTTTTGATAGCAAATTAATCTTTTTGGTTGAAAATTCAGCTATCTCATAAAAAATTCAAATATTTTGTTTGAGTCATCTCTTTTCGTCGAAAATTCAACTGTTTTATTGAAGACTCATCCTTTCGGATTTAAAATTCATCTCTCTTGACTGAAAATGAACTTCATCTTTGAAAAATTCAAATTTTTGATTTAAAAATTAAACTGCCTTCCAAAAAATTTGTTAAAAAATCGTTAACAAATAATAATGTATTTGTTTACGGGGTGGCCACTTGACCAGGAAATCGGGAAATGACCGGGAATTTTATTGACCGGAAAAAAACTGAGAAATGACCGGGGATTTAATTAAAATATCGTGAATTTACTTCTGATCGCAGTGAAGTTAAAGAAATTCAACTACTTGGTTAAAAGTTAAACCCTTTTGTTAAAAATGAATTTTTCGGTTGAAGATTCTCAATTTTAATTGAAAATTCATCTCTATTTGAAAATGTAACTACTTTGTTGAAAATCAATTCTTTCAAGTAAAAGTTTAACTATTCCAGTAGAAAATTGAACTATTTTACTGAAAATCCGTTTTGGTTGTTGTTGAGAATTCGATTTTTAATAGAAAATTTAACTATTCTATTTTTGGTTGAAAAATTATCTTTTTTGGATGAAAATTCAACTATTTGGTTGAAATATTTTATTTAAAAATTGAACTATTCGTTAAAAAATGTATGTACTTTGTGGAAAATTTGTCTTTTTTCTAATATTTTGTTTAAAATTCACGTATTTTGCTAAAGAATCCATTTTTTTTGTAAAAAATGATCTTTTTCCTTGAATTTTCATTTTCTTGTTTAAAATTTCTTCTTTTCGGGTAAAAAATCAAGTATTCCAGTTAAATATTCATCATTTTAGTTGAAAATTCATCTTTTAGGTTGGAAATAAAATTACTTGGTTGAAAGTTTAACTATGTTGTTAAAAATTAATTTTTCTGGTTGAAGATTCATCATTTTAATTAAAAATGCATTTATTTGTTTGAAAAATGATCTGTTTCTTCGAAAACTTGTTTTTTTTTATGATGGAAAGGAATTTTTTGCCGAAAATTTAACTGTTTTGTTGAAAATTTGTTTCTTTTTTGGTTTAATTTAAACAAAATTGAAAATGTAAATATTATTCCAATTTAATATTTCATAATTTTAGTTTAAAATTCATCTGTTTGGCTGAATACTAATTTTTTGACTAAAAATATAGTTATTCAATTTCTGTTTAAAAAATTATATTTTTTAGTTGAAAATTCGTCTTTTTGGTTGAAATTAATCTTCTTGATTAAAAATTTATATTTTTTGTCAAAAATTCAATTATTGTAGTTAAGAATTCATAATTTTAGTTGAAAATTCATCTTTCTAGTTTAAAATTCAACTATTCCAGTTAGATTTACAATTTTAGGGGAAAATTCATCACTTTGTAAATGTTACTATTTTTTTAAAGTTCGTTTTTTTTTGTTGAAAGTTAATTTTTGGTGTGGAAAATAATTGTTTAATGTGTAAATTTATCTTATTCCAATTGAATATTCCATAGTTTTAGTTCAATTTAATTATTTCAGTTGAAGATTCATTGTTTTAGTTGAAAATTCATTTTTTTAGTTTAAACTATTAAACTATTCCGGTTAAGGGTTAATCATTTTGGTTAAAAATTCATCAGTTAGGTTGAAAATTAAACTATTTTGTTGAAAATCTGTTTTTTTGTTGTTGTTGAAAATTTATTTTTTCAACTGAAAGTTTAACTATTCCATTTTTTGTTAAAAATTTATATTTTTTAGTGGAAAATTTAAGTATTTGTTTAAAAATTGATTAATTTACCATTTTTTGCTCTGTTGCTTTAAAGGATGTTTAGAATGAACGTCGTGAATTAAAATAAATATTTGCGTTTTGCGGCAAATATGAATATCTTACTTTTAGTTGATCGGGAAAATTGAAAAACTTGACCGGGTAAACCAGATTTCAAAAGATTTTACACAGATTAACAATATTTTAATGATTTAAAATTAATACAAAAGATTTAAAAAAGATTCGACTATTTCGAAGTTTAATAAAAATTTCATACAGATTTTTTAAAGATTTCCAAAAATTTCAAAAAGGGTACAGTACACCAGATTTCAAAGATTTTAAAACGTTTCGAAGTTTTGAAACGATTTCAAAAGGTTTTAAACAAATTAAAAAAAAAATTTACAAATATTTCACAAAGATTTCGAACATTTTCAAAGATTTTAAAACGTTTATAGTAAACCAGATTTCAAAGATCTCAAAACATTTTAAACATTTTATACTTCAAGAGATTTCAACGAATTCACAAAGATTTCAAAAATTTCACGAAGATTTCAAGGATTTCAAAGACGACTTATGTTCGAAAAAAATTAAGAATTAGTTTATTATTTATTTATGCCTGGAAAACCTGGAATTGTCAGGGAGTTTTTTTTTTAGTCAAGGAAATTTTTTGATCCTGCTAAAAAAAGTAATTTTCAAAAAAATAGTTCCACTTTCAACCAAGTAGTTAAATTTGCCACCATAAAATATGATTTCACAACTAAAGCATTACTTTTTAACCGACAATTTAAATTTTTTTAGCCAAAAATACGATATTTTAATAAAATACATCGATTTTCAACCAAATATTTCGTTTTTTAACCGAGAAGATTAATTTTTTACCAAAAGTACAAATTTTCGACAAAATACATAAATTTTCAGTTGAAAAAAATTAATTTTTAAACACAACCGAGAATTTTTACGGAATAGTTCAAGTTGCAACGAAAAGAAGTTTAAATTAAAAAAGAAAGACCAATTTCCAACAAGATTTAATTTCTATCAAAAGAGATGAATTTTCAAACCAAAAAGACGATTTTTCAACAAAAGAGTTGCATTTTCAACCAAGAAGATTATTTTTCTAAAAAAATAAAAATAAAAAATAAACATTTTTTTAACAAAGTACATCCATTTTAAACCAAATACTGGAATTTTGAACTAAAAAAGGTAAATTTTCAATAAAATAGTGCATTTTCAACTAAACAATTAAATTTTCTACCAAACTGTTCAAATTTAAAGCCAAAAAAATGAATTTTCTACAAAATAATTGAATTTTCAACCAAAGCAATTTAATTTTCTGAAAAGAAGTTGCATTTTCAAATAAAGGACGATTTTTCTACGGAAAAAAATGGATTGTTAAGCCAAAAAGACGAATTGTCAACAAAAGTGCTGAATTTTCTAGTTGAAAAGACGAATTTTTTACAAAACAGTTGCATTTTGAACCTGAACATAGAATTTTCCAGCACAAAGTTAATTTTCTACAAAAAAAATTTAATTTCCAGCCAAATCAATTTAACTTTCTGCAAAAAAGTTTCATTTTCAAATAAAAAAAGATTTAATTTAATTTAAAAATGCCTACTAAGAATGATTATTTTCCTAAAAATAAAATTTAAACTCAATTGTTTCCTCAATCGAGCACAGAAATTAAAATCAAACTTTAATATCAATTATATTTCTATAAATCTCTTCTTGTGTAATCCCATGTAATCCTGTAATTTTGTAATCTAGTGTACACGAAAAATTTTAGTGGTTAACCCCTCGCTTTACTACTTTCTCATATTTTAACTGATTTTAGGAATTTCAAAATATTTTATAGGATTATAAAGCTTTTATTTCATGGTATTCTTCCTTTAAAGATTTAAAAAAATGTCAAAGAATTTGAAAGATTTTAGGGTATTTTACAAGAGATTTAAAGAATTTCAAGGGCTTTTATTAGGGTATCGAAGATTTCAAAGAAATTAAAAGATTTTTGGGTATTTTACAAGAAATTTCGAGAGATTTAAAGAATTTTAAGGAATTTAAAAAGGGTATAAAGATTTCAAAGGGCTTGGAGTATTTTAGGGTATTTTATAAGATTCTCATAGATTAAAAGAATTCCAAAGGGTTTGAAGAAGGTATGCAGATTTTAAAACGAATTTTAAGATTTTAGGGTATTTTATAACAAAAAAATCAAGAGATTTCAAGGGATTTAACGAAGGGATTTGGAAGATTTTAGGGTATTTTATAAAAAAAAATCAAGGGATTTAACGAGGGAATTTGGAAGATTTTGGGGTATTTTACAAAAGATTTAAAGAATTTCAAAAGATTTTAGGGTATTTCACAAAATTCCCAGAGATTTTAAGAATTTCTAACGAGTTTAAAGGGGTATCAAATATTTCAAATGATTTGGAAGATATTTTACAAGATTACAAGAAATTTCAAGAGATTTGAAGTATTTCAAGGGATTTTTAAAGGGTATCAAAGATTTCAAACGATTTTAGGAAATGGAAATAAATTTAATGGGATTTTTATGACTCATGCTATTTTTCGGGGTCTTGGCGGATTTACAATATTCAAACATTTTAATGGAATTTCAAAAGATATTAAATATTTCAACATGTTTTAAAATATCTTTATTCTCTTAAAATTAATTTTTCCAAACAAAAAAATCAATAAAGTTTTTCCTAGGAAAAAACATGTTCATTCTTTTGAAACCTTTTTAAAATTCTTAAAAAGCTTCTTTTTTCGTAATCTTCAAGAAGCTACTTTTTTCAAATTTTGAAATCTCGACAAGTTTTAAATTATTTTTTAATCTTATCAAAACTTTAAATATCTCTTAAACTTACTCGAATTTTGTAATCTTTCAAAATTGCAAAATTTTGCTTTAAAATCTTTTACATTTTTTTTTTAATTTTCGTAAATCATTTTAAAGGTTTTGAAATCTTTTTCAATTTTCTCATATACCTAATTCATTTTTAAAAATAAAAAATCAGATAAAATTTTCCTAGGAATATCAAGAAAATCTTTAAATATTTTCAACAATTATAAACCTTCTAAATATTTGTTAAAATGATTGGAAATATTTCTAAAATTTTAAAAATATTCTGTGTAATTAAAAAAATTGCTTTACAATTTTTCCGATTCTTTTTTAATTATTTTGGATATATTTTTTATTGTTTTTAAATATTTTGAAATTGTAGGTAATCATTTGAAAAATTTAGGAAGTAAATGAAATGGAAAGAAATTTTATGGTACTTTTTATGTGGTGTTGAAGGATTTAAAAGATTTCAACATTTGTATATAATTTTTAAAAGATTTCTATAGATTTCACAATATTTAAGAGATTTTTCAGTTTCATAGGATTTTAAAGAATTTGGTTTGCTGGAAGACCTGGAAAAAGCATGGAATTTTGACAAAATTATTGAAATTTTTTTATTTTTCTACTAATAAAAATAATATAATCAGAATTTAAGAATTTTATAATAATATTAATGAAAATTGTTTATAATTCAATCATTATAATTTTGATTATAAGGAATTTCTGTAGATTTGAAGGGATTCAAAAAAATGGGAGAGTTTCAATATTTAATGTTTCAAATTTTGAAAGTTTTTGCAATTCAAAATTTATCGAGTTTTTGTTTTCCGAATTGAAAGCATTTGAATTTGGTGATTTTAAAATGTGAAGGCCACAAATTGAACAGATTACGAAATTTCGAATTTTCAAAATTAAAGGGGTTACATTTAATTATTTTTAAAATTAGAATATTTTTAAATAATTTTCTCCCCAAAACTTAAAATTCTTCAAGTTGAAAGATTTCAAATTTAAATATTATCAAACTATAAAGCTCAATACTAATGACAATTAAAAGCCAGCTGATTTTTTTTTAGTCAACTTCAAAATTTTGAAACTCTAAGGTTAAAATATTCCGATTTTTAAATTTGATTTGCAAAATAATGGCTAAGTTTTAGAAACATTAGTTTTTTAAACTAAATTTTTTTCCCCGAAATTTGAAATTCATGAAATTGTGAAGGATTTTTATTATTTCTATTATAGTTAACGTTTATGGTTTCAAAACTTGGAAAAAATATTTCAACGTTTTCAAAATTAAAAATCAAAGTAAAGATAGTTTACCAGATTTTAAAAATGGTCCATCCAACGATTAAATATTTAAAAAATTGCATGACACTACTTTGAATTTCTCAAATGAATCCGAGGAATTTTAGAAAAAGTGTACAAATTTTATCTTTAAAATTAGATAATTCAATTAAAAATATGAAAATGAATAAAAATTAATTTAGGTCTTTGTGAGGGCAATTCGTATCTAATAAAATGTAATCATGAGCACAACTTTTTTATCTTATCTTGTTTTCGATTTCTTAAAACTTAGATCTTGTGTTTTAAAACAATGATAAAAGAAACGAAATTAATTACTTTTTCAATAAGTTGACAAGACTTTTTGTGGTCATTATGGATTAATTTAAACGCAGGCTTTACAATTTAGTTTTCAAAACGTTTGTACCTTCAAACGTTTTATTAATACGGTTAAAAGTTGCATAGCGTAGGACAAACTGCCGGGGATCGTTTTCTTAACTCTTTCCAAACTTTAAAATCTCTTTATAAAATTACTAAAAGAAAATATTTCTATTTTTCATTTTCGCTTCCATAAATTCCAGCTTTCTTTCACGTTTGTTGGAATTGATCGGACGAAATCGCGAATTACAATCAGGGTGTCTACTCAAATCTTGAAAAAAAAATTACCTGACAATTTGAGATTTTATCCAGATTTGTCAAGTTTTTTCCAGTATAGAGCCATTCAAATATTTAGAATTTTTTGTAAACAATTGACTCGGAATATGTATACTAAAAACATCATTATTAATTTCTTGAATTTGTCTCTAAAGTTTATGAATTTGATTAATAATTTTAAAAAAATTATTTTATCTTATACTTAAAATTCAATTTAAACCGCTTCAAATTCCTAACTTTTCAAGTAAAAATATTGCAACTTTATCATTATAGATGAATTTTTAATCAAATAGTTTAATTTTCAAATAAGAAGATTTATTTTCTACCGCAAAAGATGCATTTTTAATAAATTACACTAAAAAAGAGATCAATTTTCAATCAAATAGTTCAATTTTGAACTGAAAAAGATCAGTTTTTAACCAAAAGTTGAAAATAGTTAAATTTTCAGTTAAAAATAATTAATTTGATGTAAAAAAAAACAACAAATTTTCAACTAAAATTATGAATATTTAACTGGAATAAATGAATTTTAAATCAAAAAGATGAATTTTAACAAAAGAGTTTAACTTTCAATCAAGTAGTTTAATTTTCAACCAAAAAGTTGAATTTTCCAACCAAGAAGATTAATTTATACCATAAAAAAAATGAACTTTCAACAAAACACAAAAATTTTCAATTAAAAAAGATAAATTGTCAATGAAAAATTGAGTAGTTAAATTTGCATTTAAAAAAATTGATGTTCAAAGAAAGAGATGAATTTTCAACTAAAATGCGAAAATATTTAATTGGAATAGTTACATTTTCAAAGATAGTTATGAATTGTCAAATAAAATTATCAATCTTCAAATTTTTTAGTTGAATTTTAGACCAAAAGATAAAATTTCGACTAAAATGATAAGTCTTTCCTTAGAATAATTTAATTTTCAACTAATCATTCAATTGATGAGAAGAATTTTCAACCTGAAAAAATCATTTTTCAACCAAAAATTGAACAGTTGAATTATTAGTTAAAAATATTAATTTTCAACCAAAGAAATAAATTTTCATCTGAAATGAGGAAATATTTAATTAGAAACAGTTTCATTTTCAATTGAAAAAAATAATAATTTTCAAAAAAAAAAAAAAAAGTTACATTTTCAAAGAAAGTAATGAATTTCCAACTAAAATAATGAATCTTCAACTTTTTCAGTTGAATTTTAGACCAAAATGATAAATTTTCACTAAAATGATGAATATTTACCTAGAATAATTGAATTTTCAACCAAAAAAGACAAATTTTCAAGTTAAAAAAAAAAAAAAAAATGCAACCAAAAATTGAATAGGTTGATTTTTAGTTAAAAATGTTAATTTTCAATGAAAGAGATGAATTTTAAACTAAAATGAGGAAATATTCAATTAGAATAGTTACAATTTCAGTTTACAAAAATTATTTCAACCAAAAAGACAACTAATTTTAAAAAAAAATAGTAACATTTTCAAACAATGTGATGAATCTTTAATTATAATAATTGAATTTTGAACCACAAAGATGAATTTTCAACCAAAAAGATTATTTTCTACCAAAAAAGGACGAATTTTCAATAAAATACACGAATTTTAAACTAAAAAAGATTAATTGTCAACAAAAAATTAAACAGTTACATTTTCAGTTTAAAAAAAATTATTTTATACCCAAAAAAAAAAACTAATTAAAAAAAAATTACATTTTCAATGAAAGTAATGAATTTTTAACTGAAATGATGAATCTTCAACTTTTTTAGTTGATCTTTAGTCGAAAAAGGTAAATTTTCAACTAAAATGATGAATATTTACCTAGAATAATGGGATTTTCACAACAAAAAATTAATTTCTACCAAAAATACGAATTTTCGACTAAAAAAGATCATTTTTCAACCCGAAAATTGAATAGTTAATTTTTTATTTTAAGAAATTAATGATCAACCAAAGATATGAATATTAAACTAAAATTATGGAATATTCAATTGGAATAGTCACAATTTCAGTTTAAAAAATTATTTTAACTAAAAAAACTAATTTAAATAAAAATAGTTACATTTTTAAACAATGTGATGAATTTTCAACTTTAATTATGAATCTTTAACTATAATAATTGAATTTTGAACCAAAAAGATGAATTTTCAACCAACAAAATTATTTTCTACCAAAAAAAGGACGAATTTTCAACTAAAAAAGACTAATTGTCAACAACAAATTTTAAATTTTCAGTTGAAAAAATGAATGTTCAGTCAAAGAAATTATTTCAGCTAAAATAGGACATATTTAATTGGAATAGTTACATTTTAAGTTGAAAAAAACTATTTTATGCCAAAAAACAAACTAATTTTCAAAAAAATAGTTACATTTTTAAAGGAAGTAATGAATTTTCAACTAAAATAATTAATCTTCAACTTTTCTAGTTGAAATTTAGTCCAAAAATACAAATTTTCAACTAAAATAATGAATCTTTACATAGAATAATGGAATTTACAAACAAGAAAAAATTAATCTCTACCAAAAATACGAATTTTCGACTAAAAAGGATCATTTTTCAACCGAAAATTGAATAGTTAATTTTTTAGGTAAAGAAATTAATGATCAACCAAAGAGATGAATATTAAACTAAAATTATGGAATATTCAATTGAAATAGTCACAATTTCAGTTGAAAAAATTATTTTAACAAAAAAAAAAACAACTATTTAAAAAAAAAAAATAGTTACATTTTCAATCAATATGATGAATTTTTAAATAAAATTGTGAATCTTCAATTTGAATAGTTGAATTTTAAACCAAAAAGGTACATTTTCGACTGAAATGATGAATCTTTAACTATAATAATTGAATTTTCAACAACAACAAAATAATGAATTTTCAACCAACAAGATTATTTTCTACCAAAAAAAGATGAATTTTCAATAAAATGCATGAATTTTGAACTAAAATGATGAATCTTCAACTTTTTTAGTTGAAATTTAGTCCAAAAAGATAAATTTTCAACTATGAATCTTTACCTAGATTCATGGAGTTTTCAAACAAAAAAAATTAATTTCGACCAAAAATACGAATTTTCGACTAAAAAATATAATTTTTTAACCGAAAATTAAATAGTTAAATTTTTAGTTAAAGAAATTAATGTCCAACCAAAGAGATGAATATTAAACTAAAATTATGGAATATTTAATTGAAATTGTTAAATTTTCAGTAAAAAAAATTAATTTCAAACAAAAAGAGACAAATTATCAACAAAAATGATAAATCTACAACTGCAATAGTTGAATTTTAAGCAAAAAATAAGGATTTTAGTTACATTTTTGGTTCTTTTTAGTTAAATTTTCAAACAAAGTGATGCATTTTCAGCTAAAAATATTAATTTCTACCAAAAAGATCACTTTTCAAACAAAAATTGAATAGTCAAATTTGTAGTTAAAAAAATTAATGTTCAACCAAAGTGATGAATTTTTAACTAAAATGATGGAATATTCAACTGGCATAGATAAATTGTCAGTTAAAAAAATTAATTATGAAAAAAAGTTTTTCAACAAAAGAGTCCAATACAGTAATTTGAAGCTACTTTTACAAATGAGGAATCATTTCCACTCAATTTTATATTAGAATTAAAAAAAAAAAATAAGCACACTCGAAAAAAATTCCTGGCATTTCCCGGTTTTTCAGGTAGGGTAGACACCCTGAACAATTATATTATACTGATCTGAAAACGTCTTTTTGACAGTTTGATTTGTGTCTAAAAGTATTACTTATACTCCAGAGGTAATGTCCAATTTTAGGAATAATATTTAATAATTCTTGATTCAAATTTTAAATGGATTTTAATTCCAATTTTAAAGAATGATTTTTAAAGAAACGAAATATTTTACTCTGATGACACGAAAACAAAAGGGAAATTATCTCTGGAGTATTAATTGTTCACGTATATCAGATAAAAAAAAAGCACGTAATAATTAATGTGCAGCGTTGCTAATTTTATCACTGTATTTAGTTTACGTTGGCAGATCTTCCTTTAATTGAAAAAGTCCTTTGTTTGAAAAGAACAAAGTTGTATTTACCTTGCACGAGGCTTGTTATTAGAATACGTAGCGAAACAATTAATGTTTGATAGGATGTTACACAGCATTGGTCAACTGTAATTATTTCAGCTTGTTAAATGCAGTACATGTGGTTAAAATTGCAAACTAGTGTGCAGGGCCAAATGCACGTTTGTAAATGTTAAATGAATTTACTCATGTCATATTTATTATTTTCTTTCGCAATATTTTCCACATTTAGAATAATTTCGCGAAACGAATATTTCTGGTTTTAATCTAGTATAAAATTTTTTAGAGAACAGTTGAATAGTGGAGCAGATTCTTTAAGTTGGAATAATTTTAATTAATTTTAACCTAGATTTAACCAAATTTGAATTTCATTTATTATTCTGATTGACGAAAGTATTAATGGTAACAGACACAACCAGATGTCACGAGAAAAATTGGAACTTTAACTAGGACAGTGAAATTTAAATTTTCTTGTAGTTATCGTTCTGATAAGAAATTATTTGTTTGAACAATATCTGAGGTATAATAGACATGTTGGTTCTCTATTTCAGTTTAGCATTCAGTAAATAAAATGAAGAAAAGACAATTTTATTTTTAAAGAGGTACTATTTATGATAAATTGCTAGAAAAAGGTTTAGAATTTTATGTTATACCTTCTCAACCTTGGACTAATTCAACCAATTGAATTAGTTCTCAAAAGCTGCTTCTCATGAGAAAAGTTGTTTCGATTTTTGTCATTCTAAGCGTTTAAATTTAGAATGCATGCGATAAGTTCAGTGCCAGTATTCGATAAGTTACCTAAAAAGTTGCTTTTTTCACTCCCTCAATTTTATAATTTAAAAATCAAAATCACTAAGAAGAGAATTCATAAAAGCTTAATTAAAAGAGACATAGACATCAAAGTAAGATTTTTCAGCCACATTTTTTAACGAAACATTTGTATTTTTATCAAAAAAATATGAAACTTTCTTTACCGGAAAAAATTAATTTTTAAGCCCAAAGGACGAATTTTTAACAATAAAGTTACTTTTTAACCAAATTTGGACTTGTTACCAAAATAGTTAAATTTTTAACAAAATTCATAGATTTTAAACCAAATATTTGAATGTTAATACCAAAAATATTAATTTTCAACAAAAAAGTTAGATTTGAAGTAAATAGTTGGATTTTCTAGGATTTTCAAACCAAAAAGACGAATTTTCTACAAAAGAGTTAAATTTCCATCAAAAAAGTTAATTTTCAACCAAACAGTTGAATTTTTAACAAATTAGGTAAACTTTCAAACAAGTAGTTACATTTTCCACTAGAAAAGACAAATTTTCAAAAAACATAGCCTGAACCCTCTTCAGAAATTTTTTTTACCAAAAGAGATGAATTTTCCAACCAAAATCAACATTTTACAAAAAAAAAAAGGATTTGAACTTTCAACAAAATAGTTGAATCCTCAACCAAACCAAGTTAATTTTCTACCAAAATAGTTGAATTTTTTAATAAAAAAAATTAGATTTTTTTTACCAAAGGAGATAAATTTTGAAACGAAAAAGCCGAATTCTGAACTAACGAAGAAAAAAATGTCCACTATAGTGTTGAATTTTCAAACCAAAAAGACGAGTTTTCTACAAAAAGTTGCATTTCCAAGAAAAAAGTTAATTTTTAACCAAACAGTTGAATTTTGTACCAAAATATTTGAATCTTATACCAGAACAATTGTTTAAATAATTTTCAACTAAAATTATGAATCCTCAACCAAAAAATTGAATTTTTATCCAAAAATATAGTTCTTCGTTTAACCAAGTAGATTCATTTTTAATAAAAAAATATGATATTTCAACAAATATGTTAATTTTCAGCCAAATAGTTAAATTCTCCACCAAAATAGATGATTTTCTATTAAGAAGATTGGGTTTCTACCAAAAAAGATAAATGATCAGTTATCAGTAAAAAAAATTAATTTTCGACCAAAAATAAAATTAATTTTTAACGAATTAGTTCAACTTTCAACCAAGTAGTTAAATTTTGAACGGGAAAAGACGAATTTTCAAGAAAATAGAGATCCCTCTACAGAATTTTTTTGCAAAAAGAGATGAATTTTTAAACCAAAAGACGACTTTTCAACAAAATAGATGAATCTTTAACGAAATCAGATTGTTTTTCTACCAAAATAGTTGAATTTTCAATCAAAAGAAATGAGATTTTTTTGCTAGTAGACATCAATTTTGAAGCAAAAGTTTCCACTAAATTGTTGAATTTTCAAACAAAGAAGACGAATTTTCAACCAAAAGTTATTTTTCAACCAAAAAATAATTTAATTTGAAATTTATCACAGTTGAATTTAACCAAAACATAATTTTTTTTGCCAAAAGAGATGGATTTTTAAACCAAAAAGAAGACAAAAAAAATAGCAGAATTTTTAAACAAAAAAGACGAATTTTCAACAAAACAGTTTCATTTTCGAAACAAAAATATGAACTTTCAACAAAAAGTTATTTTTCAACCAAAAAATGATTTAATTTTAAATTAATCACAGTTGAATTTATACAAAACAGATTTTTTTTCCGAAAGAGATTAATTTTTAAACCAAAAAGAAGAATTTTCAACAAAATAGATGAATATTCAACCAAATCAGTTTGATTTTCTACCAAAATAGTTGAATTTTCAACCAAAAGAAATGAAATTTTTTACTAAAAGAGATCAATTTTGAAAAATAATCCAATTTTGAACCAAGAAGGAAAAAAATTTTCCATTAAATTATTGAATTTTCAAACAAAAAAGACGAATTTCCAACAAAACAGTTTCATTTTCAAAACAAAAATATGAATTTTCAACCAAAAGTTATTTTTCAACTTGAAAATAATTTAATTTGAAATTAGTCACAGTTGAATTTATACAAAACAGATTTTTTTTCCAAAATAGTTGAATTTTCAACCAAAAGAAATGAGATTTTTTACTAAAAGAGATCAATTTTGAAACGAAAAAGCCCAATTTTGAACTAAGAAAGAAAAAAACTTTCCACTAAATTGTTGAATTTTCAAACCAAAAAGAGGAATTTTCAACAAAACAGTTTCATTTTCAAAGAAAAAATATGAATTTTCAACAAAAAGTTATTTTTCAACCAAAAAATAATTTAATTTGAGTTGAATTTTATACACCTGTTTGGTCAGTCGTTCATCTTTCATTCTTTCAAGATGTCCGAACCACCTTAACTGATTTCTTTCCCAAAAAGCCAGAAAACAATTAACAGAGAAAAGAAGAGGATATATTTATTTTAAAAATGTCAGTCTACCTGTTTTCTCAATTGGTCTAATTGTGGAAAATATGAGTTTTTTTAAACAGAAAACAACATTCTAAGACATTACAAAATATACAAAACATTGCAATCTTATTTTAATGATTGTGGTATCAAAGACCAATCATATCATTGAGAGGACGTAGAGCCTTCTCCTAGATTTAAATAAAACTCAGATACAACTAACGCTGCCAGCGCGTTAGTTGCATCAGGTTGCGTCATTTATTGTGAAGGCCACTGCAAGTAATGCCCGAAATTGTGCGTAATTCCATGTTCCAGTGTATTCATGGTTTGTGACAAATACATGCGAACTTTTTTTTACGCTGGCGTCGAGGAGCAGGCTCATTGGTCGCAGTTGACGCGCAATCAAAAATGAGTAATAAAAACAATTATCGTGATTAAAATAAATAACTATTACAAATCGCACAAGAATGCGCGCCAACTGCGACCAATGATTTTTCTGCTCCGACTCAAGCGCAAAGAAAAGTTCGCCAACAATGGGATCACTGTTGCACTATGAGCGGCTTTCGCTTGTTTTACAATGCAGTTGTCATTTGTTTCCAAAGTTTTGATATCCCGAAGATTTATTACAGTGTTGATAATAATAACATGACTGAACTACTGGCATGTATTTACCACAAACAATGAATACACTGAAACTTGGAATTACGCACGGTTTCGGGCATTGCTTGCAGTTAACTTCACCGCAAATGACGCAACCTGATGCAATGGTGTCTGAGTTTTATTTAAATAGAAGAGAAAGCTTAATCTTCTTCCTGTCAATGATATGAATGGTCTTTGGTACCGCATTCATTAAAATAAGATTGCAATGCTTTGTAGTGTTTTTTAATGACTTTGAATGTTAGTTGTTTAAATGAAACGCACCGCGTACTGTACCTCTCGGGTAGTGTGGAAACTAGTACACACGTACATTTTTAACCCGACTCTCGGCAATAATTAGACCAATTACCAAAACAGGCAGACTGCCATTTTGTAACTATATCTACTTTTTTTGGTGCGGTTTTCTGACTTCTTACCATCTATTATAGCATATCGCAATGCATTTGTCATGTGAGGTTTCCATATGGTAATACGGATGTATAGATTTTTTTGTGAGAAGATGGTGATCGCAGTTCAAAAACATCACCTTAAATAAATTAAAACATTTTTTTACTTGTTATTTTGGCCACCAAATTTTCGTGAATTTTTTGGTAAATTGCCTTATCAGTCTCCATAACATTTTTTTTTTCATAAAAATTGGTCGAGCGGTTTTCGAGAAAACCCAGTTTGTTGATTTTCCTTTCCCACTCCATAACTTCTTAAAAAATGCAATTTAAAGGTTGAAATGCTTCGCAGTTTTTTGCTACCTTAGGATGAACATTTCACATGAATTGCAGCCTAATACCAGCGGGGGCCGATTTGCCATGCTTACCCGGCTAGACCCTTTAAAAAAAAGAGGATTTTCAACAAAAATGATGAATCATCGACCAAAAAAACTAATTTCCAACAAAGTAGTTTCACTTTCTACTAAGTAGTTCAAGTTTCAACCAAAAAATATTAATTCTCAAATAAAATATAATAGTTGATATTTCAACCAAAAAAGATTTTAATTTTAATCTGAAAACAGGTGAATTCCACACGAAAAGAAGAATTTTCAACAAAATAGTTCAATCCTCAACCAAAAAAAAATCACGTGTCCCATAAAAAAGTAATCACTAACAAATTTGTAGATCTTTTTGAACGCACACTTTTTGTTGATTCATTTTTTTCGTATCTTGCGTCGTTTTTCCAAAAATTTCATTTTTTCATTGCTAATGTTATTATTCACGATTAGAACAAAAACTACGAATCCTACCAAAAACTAATTAATAACAAATTTGTAGCTACCATTTGTTGTTATTATTCGGAATCTTTTACACAATTTTACCAATTTAATAACTTTGTACAAAAATTATAATTTTAACAATATTGTACTTTATTTATTGTTTTTTATTGTGTATTTCCACCGAGTTTTCATATCACATTATATAAATGCAATTTTAAATAACTCAGATTTCAACTTTTTTTAAACGTTAAGTTCAATTGTTAACTTTGTCAATTATGAAATCATTCAGTTTACAGTGCGTAATTCTAAAATCTTTAAGTTTAAAAATGTTGTATTTTTGGCCTTCTGAATCTGTTTAAAATTAAACAGTTCACACATTTTAACGTTAAAAATTGAACTGCTTCAATTCGAAAGCCGTATTACTTAAACAAATTTATACTTCCAATTGAAACTTTAGAAACTATTTTCAAATTGAAAATAATTTCCAAGTAATAGATTTATAATTATTCGCTTTTATTCAATTTCCAATCCTATGTTCAAATATTCTTTGAGTCTAAAATATTGCATTTTTAACCTATTGCAAATTGAAATTATTGATTAAAAAGGGACATTTTTCAATATTTAGCAATATTTGACGATTTACTTGAATTCAGCAATTATTATAAATTAAACATTCAAAACTAAAACATTTGAAACTGAATTGTTTCAAATAGAAAGCCTTGATTCGTTCAAATTTCAAATTGCTGAACTTAAACTTTTAAGTTTAGAGTTTTAATTGTTTGATTTTGTTGAATTTTTAATTTGCAAATGAAAATTTTGAATTTTGATGTATAAATAACAATTAAACAATTATTGATTTCAAACAACTTAAAATAAAAATAGTGTGACTTCTAATTTAAAAAGTGTTTAATTTTAAACGATCAAATTAGAAATGTTCAATTTTTAATGTTTCAAACTTTAAATAGCTTCAAAATTATATAATGCTCAAAATTTCAAAATGTATTGATTCATTCTTCAATTCAGAGCATTGCAGATGATAACGCGGATTTATATTTCTTAACCAAAAATCTTTCAACTGTTCAATTTATAAAAGTTTGTAATTTCAAATTTGGTAGATTAACGTTATTTAATTAAAACAACATTTTAATTTAATAATTTTAAGAGTTTCCATTGTATGCATGTAAATTATTGAGCGTTTAAATTCAAAAAAATTTAATGATCCATTTTGAAACTTTAAAATTTAAAAGATTTAAATCAAAACTCAGGACCATAATATAATCGGAAATTTACTAGAAAAAATATTAAAAAATGTTTTCCCAAACACCACGTTTAAAAACAACAAACTTAGCGAGAAAAACTAGAAGAAATAAGGCAGAAAAAAAGCATAAGAAATTTTTTTAAGTTTGATGTTTATGCTGGCATTAGTAGACAAATTTATTGCATGTGCCATGTTTTGGTTAATAGGTTTCAAAGATTTCGCAGCTTCGGGCGATCTGACATCGATGACGTTAAACTCGTCACACGCTTTTACCATTGAATCGTCTAATTTAATAATAATAATAATTTTACGCAGAAAATGAAAATTTTCTATTTAAATTTGCGACTACACATTGACAGGTGAATTCTCGGATATTTCAGATCGACACCCAGTATAAGTGAAAAATGTTCAATACTTTTTATTATTCATTCTAATACCTAAATGAAACTTTTGCTCCCCTTTTTAGTTCACTGGTAGCTCTTTTTAAACTAACTTTTATTTTGAGCAAAAACGTGAAAAAAATGTTTAAAATAAACTTTACCATGTTTCAGTTAACTTACAAGTGCGACTGAAGGATCCATTCCAGTTATCGCAATTCGACTGGCGACTTTGCAGTGATAAGTGGAATCGAAATCAACTTCTTCGTCATCCATCTTTTGATCAACGCTGCCCGTTTTTTGCGTCGTGTGAGGATCCAAAAAAATCACCTCGTCACCTGTATAAATTAAAGTATTAAATTGTTTATTTAGATAACAATCGAAAAAATCAGAATTATATTTATTATTAATAACTGAAGAGTCTTGAATTCATCTTTACTTTCAAAATTATATAAAGTTCATTTCATAAAATAAAAAAAGGGCAAGGTGTGGGAATAAAAAACAAAACAAAATTATGTGAAATAAAGAAAATGTGTTGCTTTTCAAAAATAAATGACGCTTATCAGCTTTAGAATGAAAATACACATAACTTCGTTAAAGAAATTTTTTCCACGAATACAAAAATTAAGTATCGTCTTATTTTTACTGATTCCCCCTATAACAGGAAGCGAGCTTAAAAATTTAATTATTCTGTTGATAATTTAAAATTATTACTAAAATTTTGTATTTTGTATATATTTTGAACTTACCAACACATCCTATAAAGTAGAGAGCTAGATTTGGTTTCCCTCCAATAACTCCCAGGGACTGCGGAAATTGAAAGGAGGTCTGAAAAAAATCTGTTATTAACAAAGTTCCGAAAAGTTTCCTATATATAAATCAATTTCGAATTAAGGTAAACGTCCCAGTAATCGTGACCTTAGTCCAAGTAATCGTGATTCCAATTTTCTTGATTTTTATTTAATTTGAATGAATATAACTTTTATTTGCTATTATAAAATGCTAAAAATAAGTGGGTTTTATCATTAAATGTTACTTTTGACACATTTTTTTTAACGATATATTCAAACTATAACCAAGTTTCACGATTCCTAGGATCACCACGATTACTGGGACATTTACCTAAAGCACTATATAGATTTGAATCAACTAAGGTTACAAAATGCACTATTAATGAACATAGGGCATCCCGTTTGCACTTCATATGAGCTTGCTGCTCAAAATACATGTCGTACGAGACGGATACTAGAACGAACTGAAAATGAGAAAAAGTGACTCGATTTTTAAAGTAAATGTTCTGTAATATGTTTTATGAGTAGCAATACTAAAAACGAGTGTTATACTTAACCTTCTGGCCACTTGCTTGCTATTTTTTAACTGAAAAAATGAAAAATGTGTTTCTGAGATGGCGAAGAAAATTTAGTTGTCTGAAAGATTAGCATTTTTCAAGGAACTAGACCCTTTATTTAGAGAACATAACTCGATTCATTTAACTTTGTATATGATTGACAGAAGTTCCTTTAATTATAACGAAAAAAATCCAGTAAATTCAATACGAATGACACCATTTTCTTTTTAATTTTCATAAAGTTCTTTGAAATTATCAGATTAGTTTTCTCATTAACAAAATGTGAAAAGTTCTGAAAAGAAAACGTTGACTTTTAGTACTAAAATTTTAAAAGTACAATACATACATGCAGCAAAGCGAGTGTAAGGGTTAATGGGAAACTGAGTGACTGTTTCGATATTATGCAAGGCGTGAAACTAGGCTGCGTTATGTTCTCATGACTATTTATCACATTTATGGATAAGTGTCTAAGAATGGCCCTCTTCGACAAAAGAAGGTGTAGATCTCGAAACAGTGAAGGCGCGTGGTTTGGCTTTCGCAGATGACAAGATTGTTATGGCAGAATCAATCGAGGACTTGCAAAGAATGTTGAATAATCTTAATACAAGCATGAAAAACATGGGCCTCAAAATTTACGTAAATAAAACAAAGGTAATGGTGTTTGAAGGAAAAAGTGAGAAAAAATGTGCAACATTGTCCTGAATGGTGAGGGATTAGAGCAAGTTAACTAATACGTATATCAGGGTGACAAAGACCTTGGATACTAATGGGCCCAAGTGGGGAACCACACATAACAATCTTGTGAGGCTCTTCACGTAGATTGATCGCTAGAGAGATTGATGAACGAGTTAGAGGGTGCTAGGGGAGCGAATGAGAAAGAGTGGATGCGAAAAATGGCCAAATGGAGGTACAAGAGAAGTGAAAGAAAAAAGGAAACGGAAGTCGCTTAAATTAGAAGCATAAGGATTTGTCAGTAATGGTTATGTAATAGCATAAGTAGATGAACATGCGTTATCGCCCTCTCTCTCTCTCTCTCTCTCTCTCTCTCGCTTTCGATCCCTTGCTCACTCGTTCGGTAACAAGTCCCAAATCGCGCTATCGTCAAAGATAGAAATAAGGATCTAGATATAAGATTTTCTGTAAATAGGTGTAAATAACTGTAAATAGTAAGGATACAGAAGTAAAAACAGAGTTCAAATCTTTGATATAACAAGCAATAATTAACCTTAGGGGTAAGTTTTGGCTTTAAACCTAATTATTTCCATTTAAATAATGCAATGAGAAAATTGAAAAATGGTAAATGTTCACATGTTATAAAAATATAATTTTTTATCGATATTTGACATACATTTAATTCATGAACTAGGGGAGACCACCCTACAGTAGATAATGATCCTACAGTAGATAATCATTAATTTAAAAAAACTAATGGGTGTTAAATAACTAATTTAATATAGTTAATAGTTCAGACACGATACGTGTTAATGTATTAAAATTATAATTGATTATTTTACTTATATTTGTGCTTATAATTAAGGATTATCTACTGTAGGGTGGTCTCCCCTACTATTTATCATCCCTCGTCGTGTAAGCGACTTTACCCTACAATGTGGGACTAAGCCGCTCACGCAAGGGATAACTTAACAGAAACAATAATTAAAGGGTCGTGGGGAAAAACGATGAGAGTTCAAAATCTAAGGATACATGTTTTTGAGATATTCTCAATTAAAAGACATGTATCATGGGCAGTGGGTTTATATGAAATCACGGTGGGCTTGGATCAACTTTAAAGCAAAAGTCCTTGCACCGATGGAATTTTTCCATAAATCTTTTCTGCGGTAGAAGGATTCATGAGATAAATCGATTTTTGTATGGCCATGTAACATTTTCCGATCAGTATGCCTTTGCAATAAATATTACAAGTTTGAAACATGTTTAAATGTGTTTTATTTCAGTTAATTCATTATGCAATTGCTAAATATTGCAACTGGAAATAACAAACTCGAAATTAAATCGATTAAATGTGTTGAAATTACAAGCTTGAGCAATAATTTCACTTTTTATGAGTAATTAATTGATGACATCAAAATATTACATTTGGGAAGATACAAATCCACTTCAATAATAATTAACTTATTATTTATTCTCAAATCAATAAAAATAGCCATTAAAGTAAATGGAAACCATTATATTCACAAAGAGCACGAAGTACTCTTTTTGCGAACTCTGGAAGATTTTTTGCGACCTTATTCTTCTCTCAAATAGGTTTAAAATCAGCATGAACAGACTTCATTGACTGTCCGCTGTAGAAACCACGACCTGTTTGCACTCTGTCGCAAAAATCGGATACATGGAAAAAAACTGCATGAACTTCAGATGTCATTGGTATATCAATCGTAATGTAGCTCTCTTTGAGTGCTGTTATCTTCGTGTTGAAGCTAGGATCCAGATTTTTAACAAAGCACGCATGGACGCCTTTAAATTCTACAAATACTTCGTCCAGCCTATTATATTTTAATGGCTTTTTTTTTTATTTGTGGATAAATAATGAGTTATTATTGAAGTGGATTTTTATTTTTCCAAATGTAATATTTTGATATCCCCAATGAACTACTTATAAAGTGAAATTATTGCTCAAGCTTGTAATTTCAACAAAATTTAATCGCTTTAATTTCGAGTTTTTTATTTCTAGTTGCAATATTTATCAATTGCATAATAAATTACCTGAATATAAACACATTCAAACTTGTAATATTTTTTGCAAAGGTATACTGATCGGAAAACGCTATATATGAAAACGCTATAAAATCGATTTACCTCACGAATCCCTCTACCGATCGGAATCATTATAGGTACTGCGTTTACAGTTCTGCGCTTTCAAATGTGAAAATTGTTCAAATTTCAGAAATTTAACATTCATTAATTTGCTAATTAATTTTTACTCACTTTAAGGCCATTTATGTAGACTGGGTTAATTTCGCTTAAACCCAATCTAAGCGGAATCAGAAGAAGAAGCGGTTTCCACTGACTCGGTGCTTTTAGCGGAACATCGCCATCCGCTTCTGCAGTCGTCGCTCCTTCGACTTTACACTGTCTCACTAAAGACACAACAAAATAATTAATTTATATTTTATATAACTGAAAAAATTACATTATGTGCATTACAGCAGTTCACAATGTATATTTTAAATAATTTAGTAATACTTTTTTTAATTTTCAGTAATAAAAGAAAATCCTTTAAATACTTATTCAGGAATATGTTATATTAATTAAAAAGTTTACGTTTTCTTGACTTTAATACGCCTTTAATTCACGCCTACCCCGAAAGGGAAACGGCTTAATGATATAATAATAATAATAATAATGAATTTGGTAAATTTCATATCTGCAATTCTGAACTTTTTAGGAGCTTTATCAGACAAAACAACTCTATAATATGAACTTTTTTAACTTTCTTAGTAATAATATATATTTTGTAACATTTTTAATACTAACAGACGTCATTGACGATCAGTGTATTATCAAGAGCAACGTGTATCGTTATGGAGCTCCACTCATCATATACGACTAGTTTCCTGAAATAAGAAAAAAATTACAATTTATTTTTAAAGAAGATTAAGCAGTCTATACATATAAACTAACATTTAAATGAAAATAGGACTCGTATGGACAACAGAAGTTCGAATTTTAAGTGTGTTGGTTTACACATCAGGGTTACTTTAAACTTCCCTGGCACTGCCCTGGCCCATTTTTTATTTTCCCTGAACATTATAAATTTTTCTTTCAGGTATAAAATGACCATTAAAAACAACAACCTGAAACTTATGATATCTAAAATGCAAATGCAAAATAATGTTACTTATTTCCAAATTGTCCTTAAACATTTTTAGTGACAGTCATACCGAATTTTATAAACTTCAACTTCAGTTTATCGCAAGTTCAGTTCTCCCTGACTTTCTCTGCCCATGTTAAAATTTCCTGAGTTTCCCTTAATTTCCAGAATTCTCTGACCTGTAGCAAACCTCGCAAAGTAGAGTCCACTCCTGTCGCGCACATTTCTTCAATTGCAAGATTTTGTTTATCATCAATTGATGGGACATTTCAGTATACTTTTTTCAGTATAATATGAACCTGAAGGCAAAAATGTTCTACCTTTTCACGTTTTTCAGGAAAACAGGTTTAAAAAGTGAAAACCCCCATTTTTGGTCTGTTTCTGAAACCTTGTATCAAACAAACTGGAAATGCTAAAGATTTCTAATAGGGCTGAAATTGAATCCTGATGCATGTACTATGACCCTATGTTTTAGAAAATGACCTTACGTCTTTTGTTACGGGTTTGCACGTGCGCAATATGTTTTTTCCCCCTTTTTTATATGATATTGAACATTAAATCTTGAATATTATTGAAAATATTAATGCTACGGAAAAATAAGGTTAGTTTCAGAATCAGCGTTTCAAAATACATAAAGAAATACCATAAAAATAGAATAAACACGATTTAAAAAAATTTTGTAACTTAGTGGTCAAATTTAGGTTAATTTTTGTAATACTAGGTAACAAGACTTTGTTTATCATCAATCGATGGGTCTTTTCAATGGGTTCTTTTTTCGTTGAATAGGAACTTGAAGGCGAAAATGTTCTATATTTTCGCGTTTTTCAGAAGAACGGATTTAAAAAGTTTTATGTGATATTGAACATTAAATCTGGAATACCTCAGAAAATATTGATGCTAATAACAGAAGGTCAGTTTCAGAATCAGAGATTCAAAAAAATACATAAAGAAATACCATAAAAATCAAATAAACACAAATTTTATAAAATTTTGCTACTTAGCGTTATTAATATTGGGATCTGAAATCGTAGGTGAGCTAGTGTCGCGAACTAGCAGAAGTTGGTAGAAATTTTAAGATGCATTTTAATTTAGGCATACAAATAATTTTTAAATATTTTTCTGGAGATTAAAACAATTAGTGAATAATAAAAGTACGTCCGTATTGGACACAAAATATTTCAGATGGAATTTTCATAATATACAGTGGAAAAACATGATTCCTTTTACAACTGTTTTTAAAAAAAAAAAATATATAAAAAAAAACACATTATTTTACTTCATCATGGAAGTTTTAACACATTATAAACTTAAATGAACTTTAATTAATGTACAACGAAAAATTTGATCCAGAATATGCAAATAATATGTATAGACGATCAGGACTGAAATACAAATTTTTATTTTTATAATATTAACATGCAATTCGTTTCCTCGTAATCGCACGAAAGGTAATACAATTGTGCGTCTAATAAGTCTTCATCGTATTTTGCAAAATTTCACAAAGTTCATACAATGATTGTACTCGCCAAAAAATTTAAAAAATGCAAAACAATAATCATTTTATAAATATTACTAAAATTTATTAAAATATGAGAAATAATTATTTTTAAAAATGTTTGTATTTACACATTTGCGAAAATTTTCGACTTTTTTGCTCCAAGTTTGGCCATTAGAACACAATCTAGGGAAATTATTCCAAAAATATCCTAACAATTTAGAAAAATACTATGGAGACTTTCCTTTAAAAAAAAATCTTAATTATTTCCAGAGTTATTCCAATCACAACAAAAACACTACGTGCAAAAAAACTCCGCCAAGCACCTGCACGAATTTTACTATTTGATTTATTTATGTTAAAGGTAATCAAAGTTGTGAAATCAAAAAATAAATTCAAGTACAAATAGTAGAAAATTTATAAATGGAATTGTTTTTTTTAATAAAAGAAATTAGTTCGATGAATGAGTTTAATAATTAATTTTTTTGCTCGATAAGAAAAATAAATTTACGTTTTAGGAGAATAACAAAAATATAACAAATTTTGCGGCCCTATAATTATCTTTAAATGGTAAATATAAGTATGGTAACATAACAATAACAAAAATTAAAGCCAGGAGAGCCCCGTGCAGGCTATTATAAAAAATCCAACTCTAAAAAAATGCCTTCAACTTATTGATCTATAACTAGCTTAAACCTGAGAGAAAAATGAGCTTCCTCATTTTTTAAATAATAATAATAAATTATTATACTATGGGCTCGCCAAATGCTTTTTTATTCCTGTAAAATATCAATTTGTTTTTCTTATCAAACAAACTAACTTCTATTTAAACATTTCCTACTATTCGGACTTGACATGCAGGTACTTGGTGGAGTTTTTTTAACACGTAGTGTTGCTTTTTGGGATTTCATTCATTTTTTTATTATTATTAACGAAGTGTTTTGTCGTCCCGAGAAGTCGGAACGACTACTCCATCCCCTTTTCCAACTGTCCCCATTTTTCGGGACGACTAGACACAGCCTATTATTAATGAAAAATCCACATACAGTAATATTTTTATCTGAAAAAATCGCAATAAAATTGTAATTTGCAGTCGAATTTTTCTTAAGTGGGCAAAAAGTCCATGATTTTCTACAAGGTTGGGGGGGGGGGGAGTGGTAAAAAATTGTTCACGTCGTATACGGACAGCTGCTTACAGAATAATTAGGGGAGTGACTCCATCGCCTCGCTTTCGAGTTCATGTTGGGTCTTCACACTCGCAGAGAGCAAACCGCCCATTTGACCTCTCGTATATCGAAATATACTATCTCATCACTGTATTCACTTTTGGTAAATGATCAGGACTGGCTTTAACATATTCAGGCATAATGTTACTCCATAAAATAAATGCTTTTATGTAAAACGAGTATGTTTTGCTTGCTTTTTGGGCGTGGTTTGGAGCAGCAACGTAGGTCGTTGTTGGTGGTGACTGGTGGGGTACTTTACCGGCCTAAGCCGATTAAGTGCAGTTTATTGTCCGCGGGAAATGCGCGTGCATGCGCGCTTGTCACTTCAATCTACGCGCACTGCTCTGTGTGGTACTTGAGCCTTTAAACTAACCTCAAACCTAAGACGTAATTTCATGAGAAAACTCGGAAAACATACTTTTTAATACATAAAATATCGTGTGTCATCGCTCGGCCGTAAAAACACCACTTCGCTGTCTTGGTGCACAATATACTGTTAGTCTAAAAACGTTGATGATTAATTATTTTTATTGTTTTTATTTTAAAAAATTAAGTTTCAATTGCAGATTCAAATTCTTAAGGTGTAAAAGTTTATATAAAAAAAAACTTAACTTTACTCAACAAAAAAATGTTGTGGATGACCTCACTCCTTATGATTAAAATTTTATACGCTCCCAATTAGTAATTATTTTACCTTCAACGCTCTCAATTCAAAATATTTCAACTTCAAACTATGTTTTTAAATTATTCAATAATGAACACTTCAAAACTTCAAACTTAAAATTGCTATATACATTGTATCGTTATACATACTTTAATACTTGTGCTACAGTGTTGGGTCCGAACCACTGACCGACTTCCTTTCCTTCAGAGGCCCCCATAAGAGCGATTTGGTGAATCGAGAAAGGCGCAGCTCTTCGATCTTCGAAGCGACTTAAGATTTTCAGGTACGTACTGTCTTTTGTCTCTGGCGTCCACGTCCAGTCTTTACCTGCATTAATGAATTTAGAAACTTGAATATTTAAATATAAAAAATAGATTTAAACGTTCGTAATCCAACTGTTTAAAAGTTCTTGGTAAATAATCATATTTAAAAAAAAATAAATCTTAGTATTATCACTTGCCGAAATTATTTTTATATCATTTTAATGATTAAAAATTAATACATATTATATTATGATCTAAAGGGAAAATCGGGAAAGAAATAAAGTGAACAAAAGAAACAGTAAGACAAGTAAAATACTTACGGAAAAATAGTTATGACTCGTAATGATCACTTATTTACATATTAGGCAATAATATAAAGCATGCAAATGAAATAAAAAATCATACCTAAGTGTAACGAAACTAAGGCTTGACCAAGTACCATTTGACCACATCTTAGCATGCAACCCCAGCCTTTATCTGAGGTAAATGTCGACCCGACGCCTCCAATGGGGACGAAATTCTTCCGATAGGTGAACCATAACTTTGATTCTATGGATGCACGAATTACTTCCAGTTCTGAAAAATCACATTACCAGATTGACATTAATACCAAATTTTTGTATTTTATAGTATCTATTATCTAAAATAATATCAATAAACGAACAATAAAAATGTTTTTTATGGCTGATAAAAATTGATATATTATCTTCAAATTAAAATTGTTCAAAATTGTAAATTTTGTTTTTTAGGTATAACTATTTTTGTTTAAAATAACCGATCTCAGATAAATAAAGCTAAAATGTTGAAAAATGTTGAAATAATAAAAAATTGTTAGCAAATTGTAAAGCTTCTTTGAAATCTATACCGATTTCAGGTAAAAAATGCAAACCTAACCTAAAATTCTTCAAAATTTTTTAATCTCCATTGAAAACCGAAAATTGGACAAAAATTGGGAATTTACTTTGAAATCTGATGATTTTCTTAAATTAAAAATAGCAATTTTCGACAAGAAACACTAACATAAAATAACAAAAAATTATTCAGAATGGTAAATCTCATTTGAAATTTAATTTTGTTTTGTTTGAAACAGGGGAATGGCTCTCCTATAAAGGTCTGTAGAATAAATGTGTCATGAGATTTGAAGACGGTCGTGTGGCGGCGTTGGCGGTACTTTTAGGTCGACAATTATTCAAATGCATGGCGAAAATACAAATGTAATTTATTTTAATTGTTGAAATACGTTTTTTGCATATATTTATCTCGGAAAAATATTTTGTAGCATATTAAATATCCAATAAATTAATAAGTACTAATGAAAAGTGAAGAAAACATTATTTTGATGATTAAATACGAATACACTTTTCACAGAGTACCAATAATAATTCTACAAAGTGAACATTAAATTTTTAGCATTGAAATATGTAAATATTGTAAACTGTGAAAATAGTACATTTCAATTGAATTTTATTAAAATTTATGATGATTATTGAAAATTGAAATTAACGCTTAATTGAACTAAATTATAAAAATTTATATGTATTTTTTTAGAGATAGAAAATAATTTATTTTGTTTCGTTATAAATATTTTGAAATAATTTTCAATTTTATCCTAAAATTAATTTTTCTAAATAAAAAATCATTTCAATTTTCTCAGGAATCTTTAAAGAAAACCCTTTTTATTTTATTGAAACCTTTCAAAACTCTTAAAGAGTTCCTTTTTTTCGAAACTCTTAAAAAGTTCCTTTTTTTTCGAAACTTCAAAGATCTACATTTTGTTTTCAATTTCTTGAAATTGTTTCGAGATAAAATGTTTTTTTTTAAAATGCTGCTAAAAATGAAAAAATTGCTTTTAAATCTTCCAAATTGTTTTTCGACAATTTTTGAAACCTTTTGAAGTATTTTCTATTCTTTCAATTTTATCTTAAAATTAATTTTTCAAAATTAAATATCATTTAAATTTTCCCAGGCATCTTAACATAACTTTTTTATTCTCTTGAAATCTTTCAAAATTCTTAAAAACCTTCTTTTTTTCAAAATCTTCAAAAATTTACATTTTGCTTTAAATTTCTTAAAATCGTTCCAGATTTTAAATTATTTTTGAAATTTTTACAATATTTCTCAATATCTTTTTAATTAATTAGAATTTTTCTTACATTTTTTTCAAAATTCTGCAAAATGAAAAAATTGCCTTAAATAATCCAGAAACTTTTCTGAAAATTTTGGAAATCTTTTGAAAGTTTGAAAAATGTTTTTCAATTTCATCTTAAAATAAATTTGTCAAAATAAGATTTATTTCAGTATTCCCAAGAATCTTTAAAAGAACATTTTTTTATTCCCTTGAAACCTTTCAAAACTCTTATAAAGCTTTTTTTTTTCGAAATCTTCAAAAATCCACATTTTGTTTTTACATTTCTTGAAGTCGTTTCTAGTTTTAAATTGTTCTTGAATTTAAAAAAAATTTTTAAATATCTTTTAAGCTGGTTCGAATTTTTCAATAAATTACAAAAAATTGCTTTAAGATCTTCCAGATTCTTTTTCGGCAATTTTGGAAATCTTTTGAAACGTTTTGAAATCTTGTTCAATTTTATCTTTAAATCAATTTGTCTACTAAAAAATCATTTAAATTTTTCCAGGAATCCTAAAATAACTTGTTTATTCTCTTGAAACCTTTCAAAATTCTTAAAACCCTACTTGTTTCGAAGTTTTCATAATCTACATTTCGTTTTAAACTTTTTTAAATCGTTTTAAATTCTTTGAAATCTTTTCTCAATTATTTTTGAACCTTTTTAAAACTTCTTTATGTTTCTTGAATAAACTCGATTTTTTTTTAAATTTAATAATCGTGCAAAAAATCTTCTTTCTTTTTAGAAATTTTAGGAAATCATTTAAAATCCTGCAAAATAAACAAATTTCCCAACAATATTTCAGAATCTTGAACATAATTTTGTATATCTTTTATAATATTCTATTAAAATAATGTTTGAAAATAAAAAAAAAATAAACATTTTAAATTGCCTATGAATCTTTAGAATTTTTTTTCTTCGAAATCTTTAAAAATCGATTTTGTTTTAAATTTTATGAAATTTTTGCAAAGCTTGTTAAAATTTCCATAACACGAATTTTTTCTAAAATTTTGTAATCTTGCAAAATTTTCCTTTAAAAATTTCTACATTATTTGTCGAAATTTTAGAAAATCATTTTAGATCCAGTAAAATAAAAACATTTTACCAAAACATCTTCCAGATTATTGTTTGACAGTTTTCGAAATCTTATGAAATCTTTTTAAATGTTCTCTTAGAATTAATTTACCCAATAAAACATTATTTAAATCTTGCCAGGAATTTTAAGATTTTTTTATTGTCTCGGATCCCTTCAAAAGTATAAAACACCTTTTCTTTGAAATGTTCAAAATTATTCATTTTTGCTTAATTTTCTTGAAATTGCTTCAAGTTTGAAATTATTTTTGAAATCTTTTCAAAAATAATTTTTTTATTAAACCTAGCAAACAAATTGCTTTAATATCATTCAGATATTTTTTCGACAATTTCGGAAATCTTTTGAAATTCTTAAAACTCTTTCAATTTTCCTTTGAAATTAGTATCTTTAAATAAAAAATCATATACAGTTTTTCCAGGAATCTTCAAAAGAAAACTGTTTTATTGTCTTGAAAGCTTTCAAAATTCTTAAAAAGCTCCTTTTTTCAAAGTCGTCAAAAATCTACATTTTGTTTTAAATTTCTTGAAATTATTTTTACGGGATATCATTATCAAAACTGCGATTGAAGTATGTGGTACGGCGGTTGTAGGAAGAAAATCTGGTGATGCATGTACGAGTTGAAACTCGATGAAAAAGCCATCCTCATAAGCTACAGCTCAAAAAAGTTAAAACACCAAATTTTAAACTCTCTTTTTCTAATTAAATATTTATTATGATCCTACGTTATGTAAATGAAAAAAATACGAACTGTTAACAGAAATATCAATAAAATAATTATTAAATAAATAATTTATAACGGTTACAATTTTCTTCGTGTAATATTTCGTTTTTTCGCGTTTCAGACTACTTTACAACTTTCAACAACGAAAGAAAAATATTTTTTTTATAAACATTGATAATTTTTAACGACATCACTTAGAAATTTGATCGTGAAATTTGACAATTTTTTAATAAAATTTTTTTTAAAACTTTCGTGTAAGGTTGGGTTTTCAGGAGTTTTAGACCATTTTACAACGTTTAAGATCGACATAAAATGTAATTCTTTCTGAACATTTACAATTTTACATAAAGATGGAAATTAAAATTTTTTTGTGAAAAAAAAAACAGGAAAAAAGTTGTTTTCGCGACAGTTGTCTTTATAGTTCCCAGTCCTTTTAGGACACATGATCCATATTTTTAAACGTATTAACATTTTTTAAAAATATTTATACTGTCGGCATAGCAATGCACCGATCGTGAAGCCAGCCGTTAGCCAGTACTGGGCGAATGGCCGATTATCTGTACTGGTGACCAGTACTGGACCAGTACTACGCCGGTGGTGAATTCCGGCGGAGTGCGGAAATTTCCACCCGTATTAAAATTAATACTGGGCCCAGTGATGCGCGTTTGCTGGGCCAGGATCCGGCTTTTCCTATTGAAACATGTTTAGCCAAAGTAAAGAAGAAGTTTGGAACAGCAGTGCGCCGAGTCCGGGCCAAACTCTGGCTCTTCCTCTCAAAACATGGTTTTCCGTAGTAAAAGTAACACTTGTTCCAGTAATGCGCCATCAATGGGCCAGACTCTGGCTTTTCCCATTAAAACATGTTTTGCTATAGTAAAGACGAAGTTGGGAACAGCAGTGCGCAGAGACTGGGCCAAACTCTGGCTCATCATCTGAAAACATGGGTTGCCCCAGTAAAAGTAACACTTGGTCCAGTAATGTGCAATCACTGGGCCAGACTGCCTTTTCCTATTAAAACATGTTTTGCCAGAGTAAAGACGAAGTTGGGAGCAGCAGTGCTCTGAGTTTGGGCCTAATTCTGGCTATTCCTCTTGAAACATGGTTTGCCGGAATCAAAGTAACACTTGGTCTAGTAATGTGCAATCAATGGGCCGGAATCTGGATTTTCTTATTAAAACATGTTTTGCCAGAAATAAGACGAAGTCGGGAGCAGCAGTAAGCCGAGTTTGGGCCAAATTCTGGCTATTCCTCTTGAAACATGGTTTGCCGGAATCAAAGTAACACTTGGTCCAGCAATGTGCAATCAATGGGCTGGACACTGGATCTTCTTATTAAAACATGTTTTGCCAGTGTGAAGACGAAGTTCGGAACAGCAGTGCGCCGAGTTTGGGCAAAACTCTGGTTCTTCCTCTTAAAACATCGTTTTCCGTGATAAAAGTAACACTTGGAACAGTAATGTGCAATCGCTTGGCCAGACTCTGGCTTTTCGTATTAAAACATGTTTTGCCAGAGTAAAGACGAAGTTCGGAACAGCAGTGCGCCAAATTTGGGCCAAAATCTGGCTCTTCGTATTAGAACATGGTTTGCCGTAATAAAAGTAACACTTGGTCCAGTAATTTGCAATTACTGGGCGACACTCTGGCTTTTCCTATTAAAACATGTTTTGCCAGAGTAAAGACAAAGTTCGGAACAGCGGTGCGCCAAATTTGCGCCAAAATCTGGCTCGTTGTATTAAAACATGGTTTGCCGTAATAAAAGTAACACTTGGTCCAGTAATTTGCAATCAATGGGCCAGACTCTGTCTTTTCCTATTGAAACATGTTTTGCCAGAGTAAAGACGAAGTTCGGAAAAGCAGTGCGCTAAATTTGGGCCAAAATCTGGCTCTTCGTATTAAAACAATGTTTGCTATAATAAAAGTAACACTTGGTCCAGTAATTTGCAATCACTGGGCCAGACTCTGGCTTTTCTTATTAAAACATGTTTTTCAATAGTAAAGAAGAAGTTGGGAACAGCAGTGTGCCGAGTGCGAGCCAAACTCTGGCTCTTCATCTCAAAACATGGGTTTCCGTAGTAAAAGTAACACTTGGTCCAGTCATGTGCAATCACTGGGCCAGAATCTGGTTTTTCCCATTAAAACATGTTTTGCTATAGTAAAGACGAAGTTGGGAACAGCAGTGCTCTGAGTTTGGGCCTAATTCTGGCTATTCCTCTTGAAACATGGTTTGCCGTAATAAAAGTAACACTAGGTCCAGTAATGTGCAATCAATTGGCCTGGAGTCCGGATTTTCTTATTAAAACATGTTTTGCCAGAAAAAAGACGAAGTTGGGAGCAGCAGTGCGACGAGTTTGGGCCAAATTCTGGCTATTCCTCTTGAAACATGGTTTGCCGGAATCAAAGTAACACTTGGCCCAGCAATGTGCAATCAATGGGCCGGACTCTGGAGTTTCTTATTGAAACATGTTTTGCCAGAATGAAGACGAAGTTCGGAACAGCAGTGCGCTGAGTCCGGGCCAAACTCTGGCCTTTCTTCTTAAAACCTAGTTTGCCGTAATAAAAGTAACACTTGGTCCAGTATTGTGCAATCACTGGGCCAGACTCTGGCTTTTCCTATTGTAACATGTGTTTCCAGAGTGAAGACAAAGTCGAGAACAACAGCGCACCGATTTTAGGCCCTAGTCTGGCCCTTGCTCTTCAAACAGGGTTTGCCGTAGTAAAAGTAACACTTGGTTCAGTAATATGCCGCAACTGGGCCAGACTCTAGCTTTTCCCATTAGAACATGTCTTGCCTGAGCAAAGACGAAGTTGGGAACAGCAGTGCGCCGAGCCTGGGCCAAACTCTGGCTCTTCCTCTTAAAACATGGTTTGCCGTAGTAAGAGTAACACATGGTCCAGTAATATGCAATCACTAGGCCAGACTTTGGCTTTTCCTATTAAAACATGTCTTGCCAGTGGAAAGACGGAGTTGGGAACAGCAGTGCGCTGAGTCCGGTCCAGACGCTGGCTTCTCCTATTAAAGCATGTTTTGCCAGAGTAAGGGCGAAGTTGGGAACGGCAGTGCGCTGAGTCTGGGCCAAACTCTGGCTCTTCCTCTGCAAACATGGTTTGCCGTAAAAAATGTAACACTTGGACCAGTAATGTGCAATCACTGGGCCACACTCTGTCTTTCCCTATTAAAACATGCTTTGCCAGAATGAAGACAAAGTTGGGAACAGCGGTGCGCCGAGTGCGGGCCAAACTCTGGCTCTTCCTCTTAAAACATGGTTTTCCGTAATAAAAGTAACACTTGGACCAGAAATGAGCAATCACTGGGCCAGGCTTTGGCTTTTCATATTTCAACATGGTTTGCCGTAATGAAAGTAACTCTTGATCCAGTAATGTACAATCACTGGGCCAGACTGGCTTTGCCTATTAAAACATGTTTTGCCAGAGTAAAGGCGAAGGTGGGAACAACACTGCGCCGAGTCCGGGCCAAATTCTGGACATTCCTCTCAAAACATGGTCTGCCGTAATAAAAGCAACACTTGGTCCTGTCATGTGCAATTACTGGGCCAGACTCCGGTTTTTCCTAATAAAACAAGTTTTGCCAGAGTGAAGACGAAGTTGAGAACACCAGTGCGCCTAGTATGGGCCACACTCTGGCTCTTTCTCTTCAAACATGGTTTGCCGTTATAAAAGTAACACTCGGTCCAGTAATGTGCAATCACTGGACGAGACTCTGTCTCGTCGCCGAGTCTGGGCCAAACTCTGGCCCTTCCTCTTGAAACATGGTTTGTCGCAATAAAAGTAACTTTCGGTCCAGTCATATGCCATAACTGAGCCAGACTTCAGCTTTGCTGTTAGAACATGTTTTGCGCGAGCAAAGACGAAGTTGGGAACAGCAGTGCGCCGAGTGAGGGCCAAACTCTGGTTCTTCCTCTTAAAATATGGTTTTTCAAAATAAAAGTAACACTTGGACCAGTAATGTGCAAACACTGGGCGAGACTCTGGCTTTTCCTATGATAACACGTTTTTCCAGAGTAAAGACAAAGTTGGAAACAGCAGCGCGCAGATTGTGGGCCAAACTCTGGCTCTTCGTCTTGAAACATGGTTTGTCGCAATAAAAGTAACTCTTGGTCCAGTCATATGCCATAACTGAGCCAGACTTCAGCTTTTCCAGTTAGAACATGTTTTGCGCGAGCAAAGACGAAGTTGGGAACAGCGGTGCGCCGAGTGCGGACCAAACTCTGCCCCTCCCTCCGAAACATGGTTTTCCGTAATAAAAGTAAAACTTGGACCAGTGATGTGCAAGCACTGGGCCAGGATCTGGCTTTTCATATTTCAACATGCTTTGCTGTAATAAAAGTAACTCTTGGTCCAGTAATGTACAATCACTGGGCCAGACTGGCTTTTCCTATTAAAACATGGTTTGCCAGAGTGAAGACGAAGTTGGGAACAGCAGTGCGCCGAGTATGGGCCACACTCTGGCTCCTTCTCTTCAAACATGGGTTGCCGTAATAAAAGTAACACCTGGTCCAGTGATGTGCAATAACTGAAACAGACTCTGGCCATTCCTATTAAAACATGTTTTTCCAGAGTAATGACAAAGTTGGTAACAGCAGCGCCCCGATTTTGGACCAAACTCTGTCTCTTTCTCTTCAAACCTGGTTTGTCGTAATAAAAGTAACACTTGGTCCAGTAATGTGCAATTACTGGGCGACACTCTGGCTTTTCCTATTATAACATGTTTTTCCAGAGTAAAGACAAAGTTGGGAACAGCAGCGCGCCGATTTTGGGCCCAAGTTTTGCCCTTCCTCTTAAAACATGGTTTGTCGTAGTAAAAGTGACTCATGGTCCAGTCATATGCCATAACTGAGCCAGACTTTAGCTTTTCCTGTTAGAACATGTTTGAACAGAGCAAAGACGAAGTTGGTAACAGCAGTGCGCCGAGTCTGGGCCAAACTCTGGCTCTGCCTCTTGAATCATGGTTTGTCGCAATAAAAGTAACACTTGTTCTAGTGATGTGCAATAACTGAACCAGACTCTGGCTTTTCTTATTAAAACATGTGTTGCCAGAGTAAAGATGAAGTTCGGAACAGCAGTGCGCCGAGTTTGGGCCAAACTCTGTCTCTTTCTCTTAAAACATGGTTTACCGTGATAAAAGTAACACTTAGTTCAGTGATGTGCCATCACTGGACGAGACTCTGTCTCGTCGCCGAGTCTGGGCCAAACTCTGGCTCTGCCTCTTGAATCATGGTTTGTCGCAATAAAAGTAACACTTGGACCAGTAATATGCAATCACTGGGCCGGACTCTGGCCTTTCCTGTTAAAACATGTTTTGCCAAAGTAAAGACGAAGTTGGGAACAGCAGTGCGCCGAGTCCGGGCCAAACTCTGGCTCATCCTCTTAAAACATTGTTTACCGTTGTAAGAGTAACACTCGGTTCAGTAATGTGCCATCACTGGGCCCGACTCTAGCTTGTGCTATTAAAACAGCTTCTCCAGGGCAGTCTGGTTTTGTCAGTACTCTAGGGTTCCCGGATTGAGTTCCTCGAGAACACGAGATTGACCCAATACCCCAGGTGTTAAAAACACATCTTGTCCGGAGAATTCTGCCTATTCCAGTAGTTTAGAGGTTCTGGAGTGAGTTCCTCGGAAACGCGAGATTGAAGCAGTTCCCCAGGTGTAAAACACACATCTTCTCCAGGGAAGTCTGGTTCTTCCAGTCCTTTAGGGTTCCTGGAGTGAGTTTCTCGAGGACACGAGATTGATCCAATGCCCTCGGTGTGAAAAACACATCTTCTCCGAGGAAGTCTGGTTTTTCCAGTACTTTAGGGTTCCTGGAGTGAGTTCCTCGAGGACACGAGATTGATCCAATGCTCCAGGTGTGAAACACACATCTTCTTCGGGGAGGTCTGATTTTTTCAGTACTTTAGGGTTCCTGGAGTGAGTTTCTCGAGGACACGAGATTGATCCAATGCCCCAGGTCTAAGAAACACATCTTTTCCGGGAAAGTCTGTCTTTTCCAGTATTTTAGGGTTTCTGTAGTGAGCTTCTCGAGGACATGAGATTGAGCCAATGCCGCAGGTGCAAAAAAACACATCTTCTACGGGGAAGTCTGGTTTTTACAGTACTTTAGGTTGCTTGAAGTAGGTCCCTCGAAGACACGAGATTGATCCAATGCCCCAGGTGTAAAAAACACAACTTCTAAGGGGAAGTCTGGCTTTTCCAGTACTTTAGGGTTCCTGGAGTGAGTTCCTCGAGGACACGAGATTGATCCAATTCCCCAGGTGTAAGAAACACATCTTTTCCGGGAAAGTCTGTTTTTCCAGTATTTTAGGGTTTCTGTAGTGAGCTCCTCGAGGACACGAGATTGACCCAATGCCGCAGGTGCAAAAAAACACATCTTCTACGAGGAAGTCTGGTTTTTACAGTACTTTAGGTTGCTTGAAGTAGATTCCTCGAAGACACGAGATTGATCCAATGCCCTAGGTGTGAAAAACACATCTTCTCCGGGGAAGTCTGGCTTTTCCAGTACTTTAGGGTTCCTGGAGTGAGATGCTCCAAAACGCAAGATGGAGGCAATTCCCCAGGTGTGAAAAACACATCTTCTCTGGGAAAGTCTGGTTTTTCGAAAATTTCAAGGTTACTTTAGTGAATTCTTTGAGGACACGAGATTGATCCAACGCCCCAGGTGTAGAACACACATCTTCTCCGGGGATGTCTGGTTTTTTCAGTACTTTAGGGTTCCTGGAGTGAGCTCCTCGAGGGCACGAGATTGATCCAATGCCCCAGGTGTGAAACACACATCTTGTCCGGGGAAGTCTGGCTCTTCCAGGAGTTTGGAGATTCTGGAGTGAGTTCCTCGGAAACACGATATTGTTCCAATGCCGCAGGTGGAAAACACACATCTTCTCGGGAGAAGTCTAGTTTTTCCAGTACTTTAGTGTTCCTGGAGTGAGTACCTCGAGGACACGAGATTGAACCAATGCCACAGGTGTGAAAAACACATCTTCTCCGGGGAAGTTTGGCTCTTCAAGTAGTTTGGAGTTTCTGGAGTGAGTTCCTCGGAAACACGAGATTGATCCAACGCGCCAGGTGTAAAACACACATCTTCTCCGGGGATGTCTGGTTTTTTCAGTACTTTAGGATTCCTTGTGTGAGTTCCTCGAGGGCACGAGATTGATCCAATGCCCCAGGTGTGGAACACACACCTTTTCCGGGGAAGTCTGGCTCTTCCAGTAGTTCAGAGATTCTGGAGTGAGTTCCTCGGAAACACGATATTGTTCCAATGCCGCAGGTGTAAAAGACACATCTTCTCGGGGGAAGTCCTGTTCATCCAGTATTTTAGGGGTCCTGGAGTGAGCTCCTCAAGGACACGAAATTGAACCAATGCCCCGGGTTTAAAAAACACATCCTCTCCGGGGAAGTCTGGTTTTTTCATTACTTTAGTGTTCCTGGAGTGAGTGTCTCGAGGACACAAGATTGAGTCAATGCCCCAGGTGTAAAAAACACAAGTTCTCCGGGGAAGTCTGGCTCTTCCAGTAGTTTAGAGTTTCTGGAGTGAGTTCCTCGAGTACACGAGATTTATCCAACGCTCCAGGTGTAAAACACATTTCTTCTCCGGGGAAGTCTGGTTTTTCCAGTACTTTAGGGTTCCTGGAGTAAATTCCTCGAGGACACGACATTGAACCAATGCCCCAGGTGTAAAAAACACATCTTCTCCGCGGAAGTCTGGTTTTTACAGTACTTTAGGTTGCTTGTAGTAGGTTCCTCGAGGACACGAGATTTATACAACGCCCCAGGTGTGAAACGCATTTCTTCTCCGGGGATGTCTGGGTTTTCCAGTACTTGAGGGTGCCTGGAGTGGGTTCCTCCAGGACACGAGTTTGAAGCAATTCCACAAGATTGAAAAACAGATCTTCTCTGGGGAAGTCTGGTTTTTCCAATAGTTTAAGGTTTCTGTAGTGAATGCCTCGAGGACACTGGATTGATTCAATGCCCCTGGTTTAAAAAACACATCTTCTCCGGGGAAGTCTGGCATTCCAGTACTTTAGGTTGCTTGAAGTAGGTTCCTCGGGAACACAAGATTGATTCGATGCTGCAGGTGTAAAAAATACCTCTTCTCCGGGGAAGTCTGGTTCTTCCAGTACTTCAGGTTTCCTGGAGTAAGGTCCTCGAGGACACGATAAACCCGATGCCCCAGGTGTAAAAAACCCATCTTCTCCAGGGAAGTCTGCTTTTTCCAGTCCTTCAGAGTTCCTGGAGTGAGTTCCTCGAGGACACGAGATTGAACCAATGCCCAAGCTGTAAGAAACTCATCTTCTCAAGGGAAGTCTGGTTTTAACAGTACTTGACGTTGCTTGAAGTAGGTTCCTCGAGGACACGAGATTGATCCAATGCCTCAGGTGTGAAACACACATCTTCTTCGGGGGAGTCTGGCTTTTTCAATACTCTAGGGTTCCCAGAGTGAATTCCTCGAGGACACGAGATTGAACCAGCGCCCCCGGTGTGAAACACACATCTTCTCCGGGGAAGTCTGGTTTCTTCAGTACTCTAGGGTTCCCGGAGTGAATTCCTCGAGGACACGAGATTGAACCAGTGCCCCAGGTGTAAAAAAAACACATCTTCTCCGGGAAAGTCTGACTCTTCAAGTAGTTTAGAGTTTCTAAAGTGAGTTCCTCGTAAACACGAGATTGAACCAATGCCTCTCGTGTAAAAAACACATACTCTCTAGGGAAGTCTGGTATTTACAGTACTTTAGGTTGCTTGAAGTAGGTTCCTTGGGAACACAATATTGATCCGATGCCGCAGGTGTAAAACATACATCTTCTTCGGGGAAATCTGGTTTTTCCAGTACTTTAGGGTTCCTGGAGTGAGTTTATCGAGGACACGACATTGAACCAATGCCCCAGTTGTAAAAAACACATCCTCTCCGCGGAAGTCTGGTTTTTACAGTACTTTAGGGTTCCTGGAGTAAACTCCTCGAGGACACGACATTGAACCAATGCCCCAGGTATAAAAAACACATCTTCTCCTGGGAAGTCTGGTTTTTACAGTAATTTATGTTGCTTGAAGTAAGTTCCTCGAGTACACGAGATTGATCCAATGCCTCAGGTGTGAAAAACACATCTTCTCCGGGGAAGTCTGGTTTTTTCAGTATTCTAGGGTTCCCAGAGTGAATTCCTCGAGGACACGAGATTGAACCAATGCCCCAGGTGTAAAAAACACATCTTCTCCGGGGAGGTCTGGCTTTTCCAGTACTTTAGGGTTCCTTGAGTGATTTCCTCGAGGACACGAGATTGAACCGATGCCCCAGGTGTAAAAAACACATCTTCTCCTGGGAAGTCTGGCATTCCAGTACTTTAGGTTGCTTGAAGTAGGTTCTTCGGGAACACAAGATTGATCCGATGCCGCAGGTGTAAAACATACATCCGCTCTAGGGAAGTCTGGTTTTTCCAGTATTTTGGGTTTCCTGGTGTGAGTTCCTCGAGGACACGAAATTGAACCAATGCCCTAGGTGTAAAAAACACATCTTCTCTTGGGAAGTCTGGTTTTTAAAGTACTTTAGCTTACATGGAGTAGGTTCCTCGAGGAGACGAGATTGACCCAATGCCCCAGATTCACAACCCACATCTTCTCCAACAAAATCTGGTTTTTCTAGTACTTTAGGGTTCCTGGATTGAGTTGCTCAGGGACACGAGATTGAACCAATGCCGCGGGTGTAAAAAACACATCTTCTCTGAGGAATACTGGGTTTTCCAGTATTTTAGGGTTTCTGGTATTATTTCCTTGAGGACATGAGGTTGAACCAATTCCCCAGGTGTAAAAAACACATCTTCTCCGGGGAAGTCTAGTTTTTCCAGTACTTTAGGGTTCCTGGAGGGAGTTGCTCAAGGACACGATGTCGAACCAATGCCCCAGGTGTAAAAAAAACCCAAATTCTCCAGTGAAGTCTGGATTATGCAGAACTTTAGGTTATTTGGAGTATGGTCCTCGAGGACACGAGATTGATCCAACGCCCCAGGTGTAAAACACACATCTTCTCCTGGGATGTCTGGTTTTTCAGTATTTTGTGGTTCCTGGAGTGAGTTTCTCGATGACACAAGATTGTACCAATGCCTCAGGTGTGAAACACTCATCTTCTCCGGGGAAGTCTGGTTTTTCAGTACTCTAGGGTTCCCGGAGTGAGTTCTTCGAGGACACGAGATTGAACCAGTGCCCCAGGTGTAAAAAAAACACATCCTCTCCGGGAAAGTCTGACTCTTCCAGTAGTTTAGAGTTTCTAAAGTGAGTTCCTCGGAAACACGAGATTGTACCAATGCCCCTCGTGTAAAAAACACATACTCTCCGGGGAAGTCTGGTTTTCACAGTACTTTAGGTTGCTTGAAGTAGGTTCCTCGGGAACACAAGATTGATCCGATGCCTCAGGTGTAAAACATAAATCTTCTCCGGGGAAGTCTGGTTTTTCCAGTACTTTAGGGTTCCTGGAGTGAGTTCCTCGAGGACACGACATTGAACCAATTTCCCAGGTGTAAAAAACACATCTCCGGAGAAGTCTGGTTTTTACAGTACCTTAGGTTGCTTGAAGTAGGTTCCTCGAGAGCAAGAGATTGATCCAATGCCCCAGGTGTAAACTACACACCTGGTCTGGTGTTTACTGTACTTTAGGTTACTTGGAATAGGTTCCTCGAGGACACGAGATTGAGCCAATGCCCTAAGTTCAAAACACACATCTTCTCCGGGGCAATCTGGGTTTTCCAGTACTTTAGGGTTTCTGGAGTGAGTTGCTCAGGGACATGAGATTGAAACCAATGTCCCGGGTGTAAAAAACACACCTCCGGGGAATTCTGGGGTTTCCAGTTTTTTATAGTTTCTGGAATGAGTTCCTCGAGGACATGAGATTGAACCAATTCCCCAGGTGTAAAAAACACATCTTCTCCGGGAAAGTCGGGGTTTTCCAGTACTTTAGGGTTCATGGAGTGAGTTCCTCGGCGACACGAGATTGATCCAATGCCCCTCGTGTAAAAAAGACATCTTCTCCGGGGAAGTCTGGTTTTTCCAGTAGTTTAGTGGTCCTGGAGCGAGTTTCTCTTGGACACGAGATTGAACCAATGCCCCAGGTGTAAAAAACACATCTTCTGCGGGGAAGTCTGGCATTCCAGTACTTTAGGTTGCTTGAAGTAGGTTCCTCGGAAACACAAGATTGATCCGATGCCGCGGGTGTAAAACATACATCTTCTGCGGGGAAGTCTGGTTTTTACAGTACTTTAGGTTTCCTGATGTGAGCTCCTCGAGGGCACGACATTGAATCAATGCCCCAGGTGTAAAAAACACATCTTCTCCGGGGAATTCTGAGTTTTCCAGTATTTTAGGGATTCTGGAAAGAGTTCCTTGAGGACATGAGATTGAACCAACTGCCCAGGTGTAAAAAAACATATTCTCCGGGGTAGTCTGTTTTTTCCAGTACTTTAGGTTTCCTGGAGTGAGTTTCCCGAGGACACGACATTGAAGAAGTGCCCCAGGTGTAAGAAACACATCCTCTCGGGGAAGTCATGTTTTTCCGGTACTTTAGGATTCTTGGAGTGAGATCCTCGAGGACGCGAAATTGATCCAATGCCCGAGGTTCACAACACACATCTTCTCCGGGGAATTCTGGGTTTTCCAGTATTTTAGCGTTTCTGGAGTGATTTTCTCGAGGACACGAGATTGAGCCAATTTCCCAGGTGTAAAAAACACATCTCCGGGGAAGTCTGGTTTTTACAGTACCTTAGGTTGCTTGGAGTAGGTTCCTCGAGGGCAAGATATTGATCCAACGTCCCAAGTATAAAACACACACCTTCTCCGGGGATGTCTGGTTTTTCCAGTACTTTAGGTTTCCTGATGTTAGTTCCTCGAGGACACGACATTGGACCAATGCCCCAGGTGTAAAAAACACATCTTCTCCGCGGAAGTCTGGTTTTTACAGTACTTTATGTTGCTTGGAGTAGGTTACTTGAGGACACGAGATTGATCCAATGCCTCATGTGTAAAACACACATCTTCTCCAGGGACGTCTGGTTTTTCCAGTACTTTACGGTTTCCGGAGTGAGTTCCTCGAGGACACGATATTGAACCGATTGGCAGGTGTAAAAAACACATCTTCCTGGGGAAGTCTGGCTTTTCCAGTAGCTGAGGGTTTCTGGAGTGCGTTCCTTGAAGACACGAGATTGATCCAACGCCTCAGGTGTAAAACATACATCTTCTCCCGGGAAGTCTGGTTTCTTCCGTAGCTTAGGGTTTCTGTAGTGAGTTCCTCGAGGACGGGATTGGTCCATTTTCCCAGGTGTGAAACACACACATTTTCCGGCGAAGTCTGGATTTTCCAGTACATTAGTGTTCCAGGAGTGAGTTCCTCGATTACACGAGATTGAACCAATGCCCCTAGTTTAAAAAACATATCTTCTCCGGGGAACACTGGGCAGCTGGTACTTCAAGGTTTCTGGAGTGAGTTCCTCGAGGACATGACATTGAATAAATGCCCCTGCTGTATGAAACACATTTTCTCCGGGAAAGTCAGGTTTTTTCAGTACTTTAGGGTTCCCGGAGTGAGATCCTCGAGGAAAGGAGATTGAACCAATGCCCCAGGTGTAAAAAACACATATTTTCGGGGGCAGTAAGGTTTTTCCAGTAGTTTATGGTTCCTGGAGTGAGTTCCTCGAGGACACGAGATAAATGCAAAGCCCCTGGTGTAAAAAACACATCTTCTCCGGGGAAGGCTGGTTTTGCCAATACTTTATGGTTCCTGGAGTGATTTCCTCGAGGACAGGAGATTGAGCCAATTCCCCAATTGTAAAAAAAAAATCTTCCGCGGGGAAGTCTGGTTTTTACAGTATTTAAGTTGCTTGAAGTAGGTTCCTCGAGGACACGAAATTGATCCAATGCCCCTAGTGTAAAAAGCACATCTTCTCCGGGGAAGTCTCGTTTTCCAGTAGTTTAAGGTTTCTGTAGTGAATTTCTCGAGGACACGAGATTGACCCAATGCCCCAGGTGTAAAAGACGCATCTTCTCCAGGGAAGTCTGGTATTTCCTGTCCTCCAATGTTCCTCGGGTGAGTTCCTCGAGGACACCAGATTATTCCAAAGCCCCTGGTGTAAAAAACACATCTCTCCGGGGAAGGCTGGTTTTTCCGGTACTTTACGGTTTCCGGAGTGAGTTGCTCGATGACACGACAGTTAGCCAATGCCCTAAGTGTAAAACACACATCTTCTCTGGGGATGTCTGCTTTTTCCAGCACTTTAGGCTTTCTGGAGTGAGTTCTTCGAGGAAACGACATTCAACCAATGCCCCAAGTGTAAAACACACATCTTCTCTGGAGAAGTCTGGTTTTTCCAGAAGTTTAGGGTTACGAGAGTGAGCTCCATGACGACACGAGATTGATCCAATGCCACTGGTGTAAAAAACACATCTTTTCCGGGGAAGTCAGGTTTTTCCAGTACTTTAGGGTTCCTGGAGTAAGTTACTCGAGGGCAGGAGACTCATCCAGTACCCCAGGTGTAAAACACTCATCTTCTCCGAGAAAGTCTGAGTTTTCCAGTACTGTAGTGTTCCTGGAGTGAGTTCTTTGAGGACACGAGATTGAACCCATGCTCCAGGTATAAAAAAGATATCTTCTCTGGGGAAGTCTGGTTTTTACAGTACTATAGGTTACTTGGAGTTGGTTCCTCTAGTACACGAGATTGATCCAATGCTCCAGGTGTAAAACACACATCTTCTCCAGGAAAATCTGGGTTTTCCAGTACTTTAGTGTACCTGGAATGAGTTCCTCGACCACACGAGATTGATCCAATGCCCCTCGTGTAAAAAAGACATCTTCTCTGGGGAAGACTGGTTTTTTCAGTAGTGTAGTGTTCCTGGAGCGAGTTTCTCTTGGACACGAGATTGAACCAATACCCCTGGTGTAAAAAACACATCTTTTTCGGGGAAGTCTGGGTTTACCAGTACTTCAGTGTTCCTGGAGTGAGTTCCTGGTGGACACGACATTGAGCCAATGCCCCCGGTGTAAAAAACACATCTTCTCCAGAGAAGTCTGGCTTTTCCAGTAGTTTAGAGCTTTGGAGTGAGTTCCTAGGAAACACGAGATTGATCCAATGCCGCAGGTGTAAAACACACATCTTCTCCAGGGAAGTCTGGGTTTCCGATACTTTAAGGTTCCTGGAGTGAGTTCCTTGAGGACAAGAGATTGAACCAAAGCCCCTGGTGTCAAAAACACATCTTCTCCGGGGAAGGCTGGTTTTGCAAGTACTTTATGGTTCCTGGAGTGAGTTCCTCGAGTACACGATCTTGAACCAATGCGCCAGGTATAAAACTCACATCTTCTCCGGGAAAATCTGGTTTTTCCAGTACTTTAGTGTTCCTGGAGTGAGTTCCTCGAGTACACGATCTTGAAAAAATGCCCCAGGTGTAAAAAACACATATTCGTTGGGGAAGTCTGGCTTTTCCAGTAGTTTAGGGTTATTGTAGTGAGTTCCTCGAAGACACGAGATTGAACCAATGCCCCTTGGTGTAAAAAACATATCTTCTCCGTGTAAGTCTGGGTTTCCAGTACTTTAAGGTTTCTGGAGTGTGTTCCTCGAGGACACGGCATTGAAACAATGCCCCAGGAGCAGGAAACACATCTTCTCCGGGGAAGTCTGGTTTTTACAGCACTTTAGGTTACTCGGAGTAGGTTCCTCGAAGACGCAAGATTGATCCAATGCCCCAGGTGTAAAACACCCATCTTCTACGGGGAAGACTTGTTTTTTCAGTACTTTAGGTTTCCTGGAGTGAGATCCTCGAGGACATGAGATCGAACCAATGCCTCAGGTGTGAAAAACACATCTTCTCCGGGAAAGTCTGGCTTTTCCAGTAGTTTAGGGTTTCTGGAGTGAGTTCCTCAAGGACACGTGATTAAACCAATGCCACAGTTGTAAAAAAACATATCTTCTCCGTGTAAGTCTGGGTTTCCAGTACTTTCAGGTTTCTGGAGTGTGTTCCTCGAGGACACGAGATTGATCCAATTCTCCAGGTGTAAAAAACACATCTTCCACGGCGACGTCTGCTTTCGCCATTAGTTCAGGGTTTCTGGAGTGAGCTCCTTGAGGACAAAAGATTAATCCATTGCCCCAGGTATAAAATCAACATCTTCTCCAGGGGAGTCTGGGTTTTCCAGTGCTTTGGGGATCCTGGAGTGAGTTCCTCGAGGACACGACATAAAATCAATGTTCTAGGTTTAAAAAACACATATTCTCCGGTGAAGTCTGGTTATTCTAGTAGCTTAGGGTTCCTCGAGTGGGTTCCTCGGGGACACGAGGTTGAGCCCTTTCCCAGGTGTAACGAACACATCTTTTCCGGTGAGGTCTGGTGATTCCAGTACTTTAGGGTTTCTGGAGGGAGTTTCTCGAGTACACGACATTTAACCAATGCCCCAGGTGAAAAAACACATCTTCTCCGGCGAAGTTTGGTTTTTTCAGTACTTTAGGGTTCCTGGAGTGAGTTCCTCGAGGACACGACATTTTGCCAATGCCCCAGGTGTAAAACACACATCTTCTCTGAGGAAGTCTGGTCTTTCCAGTAGCTTAGGATTTCTCGAGTGAGTTCTTCTAGGACACGAGATTGTGCCAATGCCCCAGCTATACAAAACACATCTTCTGCGGTGAAATCTGGGGTTTCCAGTAGTTTAGCGTTTCTGAAATGAGATCCTTGAGGACAGGAGATTGATCCAATGCCCCAGGTGTAAGAAACACATCGTCTCCGTGGAATTCTGGTCTTTCCAGTAGTTTATGGTTCCTCGAGTGTGTTCCTTGAGGACACGAGATTGATCCAATGCCCCAGGTGTAAAAAACACATGTTTTCCGGCAAAGTCTGGTTTTACCAGTACTTTAGGGTTTCTGAAGTGAGCTCCGCGATGACACGAGATCGAACGAATGCCTCAGGTGTGAAAAACACATCTTCTCCGGGAAAGTCTCGTTTTTCCAGTAGTTGAAGGTTTCTGTAGTGAATTTCTCGAGGACACGAGATTGACCCAATATCCCAGGTGTGAAAGACGCATCTTCTCCAGGGAAGTCTGGTTTTTCCAGTCCTCCAATGTTCCTCGGGTGAGTTCCTCGAGGACACCAGATTATTCCAAAGCCCCTGGTGTAAAAAACACATCTCTCCCATCGCTTCCACTTCACCCTTCATATTATTTGTCCTACATCCCCTTCTCTCATTTCCCATTACTACTCCTACTTCGCCTTCTCTCATTTCCCCTCACTTCCGCTCCTTACGCGTCCCTTGTTTCTCCTCACTTTCTCTAATTCTTCTCCTCTCGTTTTCCATCACTCTCCCTACTTTTTCCCCATTATATTCTAAACGTTGTTTCTTCTCATTTTCTCTCACTTTCTCCACATACACTCCCGATTTTCCCTCACCGCCTGACACAATTTCCCGCACCAACCTTCTACTACCCTAATTACTCCTCCCATAGTTTTCCTTACTACACCCATATTGCCCGTACTTTCGTCCCTTCAGTTCACCTTGCTTTCCCTACTTCTCTCCTAATTTCGCATCGCTTCCTCTACTTCTCCTCCCCTGATTTCCCCTTACTTCCTCTTCCTCATTCCACCATTTTAACTATCAGTTTACCTCACTTGCCCTTATTTCTCTTCTTCCTCTCACATCATTTTACCTCACTTCTCCTAATTGCCGCACTCTCATTTCCCCTTACCTTTCCTACTTCGCCTACCATCAATTCTTGAAATTTCCTCAGACGTTTCCTGCCCCTATTTACCTTTGCTTCACATGAATCCCTCTCATCACTTCACCTCCTACCTCATCCCTTTTCCATCTGACTTCCTCTATTTTCACTCCATAATTTCCTTTTGCTCCTTCTATTTTCACTCTCCTAATTTTTCTTCACTTTCCCTCCATCTCTTTTTCTCATTTCTTATCACTTACCCTATTTACTCTCCTCTAATTTCTTCTAACTATCCCGACTTCGCTTTTCCTCATTTCTCCTCTATTCACCTTCTTACCAGCTTCTGATTTTCCCACACTTTCCCTCATCAACCTGCTCTCATTTTCTATATCTTCTCCTACTTGCCCTGCCCTTGTTTCCCCCAACTCCGCCTTTAGTAACTTTCCCATACTTCCCTTACTTCCACTTTAATCGTTTCTTTTTACTTTTCTTCTAACTTGATTATCATTCTTCTTTACTTTCACTACTTCCTTTCTCCTCATTTTCTCTTACATTTCCTCCCCCTCAATTCACATCTCTTCCACTTCACCTTACGTTATATCTCCTACCTGCCCTTCTCTCATTTCCCATTACTTCCCTATTTGCCTTCCTCCTCTTATTTCCCCTTACTTTTTTTGATCCTTCTTTCCTAATTTTCTATCATTCTCCCTACTTTTCCCCCTTTATTTTCTATACGGATTTTCTTTTATTTCCTGTCACTTCCTCTTTATCCCCTTCCCATTTCCCCTGACCCCATTAACGAAATTTCGACACTTCCCCTACCTTAATTATTCCTTTCCTAATTCATCTTACTTTCCCTTATTTTCTGTACATTCCTCCCTCAAGTTCATCTCACTTTCCCCGCTTCCCTTCCCCTCATTTTTCAATTACTTCCTCTACTAATATTCCCCTAATTTCCCCTTACTTCTTCCTTATTCCCTCACTTCTACCATTAGTTCAATTCAATTCCTCTAATTCCCCTGCTTTCCCTCACTTACCCTAATTGCCACACTCACATTTTCCTCTTATCTATTCTACTTTGCATACCATTATCCCCTCGAATTTCCCCAGACGTTTCCTGCCGCTTTTTCGTTTCTGCCTACCATGAACTCATACTCATCACTTCACATCCTCCCTCCCTTTTTTCCCCTTACCTCCTCTATTTTCACCCCATAATTTCCTTTTGCTTGCTCTATTTTCACATTCCCAATTTTTCCTCACTTGGCCTTCTTCTCATCTTCTCATTTCTCATCACTTCCCCTATTTACCCTTCTCTTTTTTCCTCTCACTTTCCTGAGTTTACATTCCATTATTTCCCTTCTATTCGCCATTCTCTTATTTCCCCTCACCTTCCCTAATTCTTCTCCCCTTATTTTCCATCATTCTCCCTGCCTCTTTCCCTTCATTTCCTGTACGTTTTTACTTTTGATTTTCTCTCACTTTGCCTACGTCGACTACCCATTTCCCCTGACCCCCTGAACTAATTTCCCTTACTTCCCATACCCTAATTACTTCTTTCCTAATTCATCTCACTCCCTCTTATTTTCTGTACATTCCTACCTCAAGATCATCTCATTTTTCTTACTTCCCTTCCCCTCATTTTGCATTACTTCCTCTACTAACCTTTCCCTTATTTCCCCTCACTTCTTCTTCCTTATTCCCTCACTTACACCATCAGTTTACTTCAATTCCTCTAATTCCCCTTCTTTCCCTAATATCACTTCCCCTCACTCACCCTAATTTCCACACTCTCATTTCCCGTCATCTTGCTTACTTCACCTACCATCATTGCCTCAAATTTCCCTAGACGCTTCCCACCTCCATTCGCCTTTCCTTTCCATGACCCCTTTCATCACTTCACCAACTCCCTCTCCTCTTCCCCCCTTACTTTCTATATTTTTACTTCATAATTTCCTCTACTTCTCCTATTTTCACTTCCCGAATTTTTCCTCACTTCCCCTTCTTCTTATCTTCTCACTTCTTACTTCTACTCCTACTTACTCTTTTCTCATTTCCTCTCACTTTCCTGACTTCACCTTCCATTATTTCCCCTCTATTCGCCCTCTTAGCAACCCCTCAATTTTCCACACTTTTCCTGATTACCCTCCTCTCATTTTCCCTACCTTCTCCTACTTTCTCTCTCCTTACCTCCCCTAATTTCACCTCTACCAATTTTTCCATACTTGCCTGAGTTCACCTCCCTTCGTTTCTGCTTGCTTTTTCTACTTACTTGAATCTCATTTCTTCTTACTTCCCCCACTTTCTTTCTCCTCATTTCTTCTCACTTTTCCTTTCTCTCAATTCCCATCGCTTCCACTTCACCCCTCATCTTATTTGTCTTACATTTCCTTCTCTCACTTCTCATTACTTCTCCTACTTTCCCTCTCACTTTCTTCTTCCAATTTCTACTTTGCCTACCATTATCGCCTCGCATTTCCCCAGACGTTTCCTGCCCCTTTTTCGTTTCTGCTTTCCATGAACTTCTACTCATCACTTCACATCCTCCCTCCCCCTTTTTCTATTACTTCCTCTATTTCTACTCCATAATTTCTTTTTCTTTCCCTATTTCCGCTTTCCTAATTTTTCCTCACTTCCTCTTCTTCTCATATTCTCATTTCTTATCACTTCCTCTATTTACTCTTCTCTTATTTCCTCTCACTTTCCCGACTTCACCTTTTATTATTTTTCCTCTATTTGCCATCCTCTCATTTCCCCTTACTTTCCCTAATTCTTGTCCCTTAATTTTCCATTATTTTCCCTACTTTTGTCCCTCCACTTCCTGTACATTTTTCCTATTTATTTTCTCTTACTTTCTCTTCATCCCCTCCCTATTTCCCCTGAGTCCCTAGCCTAATCTCCCTCGATTCCCCTATCCTAATTACTCCTCTCCAAAGTTCTTTCACTCTCCCTTATTTCCTGTACTTTCCTCTCTGAAGTTCACTTCACGTTATCTACTCCCATTCCCCTTATTTCACTTCCTCTCACTCGTCTAAACCTTTAAGGGTTTCTGCCTAGGGTTACGAGACCCTGAAAAAATTATTTATTGATTTCTGTAGCAATATGGAGTTTATGTAGATAGATCACATCTTCGTAAAAACCTAATCAAATATACCTGTCTTTCCCTCATACCACTTTTCTGCAGATTTGTTTGCGAAGAGATGTCATGGATTATTCAGAATGGGGAGAAGATTTATCAGTAAGGGAAACGTAATACGATTCCAGAAACCACGATTCTCAATCCAAATACATTCAAATTCCGAAGAAAGGCGTGAATTGATTTTAAATATTGAACGCTCGTTGCATCAACTCTATTTCTGATAGACTCAGGAAAATGCTTTTCCATATCAAGTTTTCCTGACTATTAGTTTTCCCTGAATTACTTCCACATTTCATTTTTATTTTATTTCCAATTTCACAGATAAATAACCGCAATGGTGCAATCGCTTTTATATTGATCCTCACAATATTGCTTGTGACGGAAGTTCATGTTTCGTTACAAAAAGAGTCATCAACATTTAATGAGCTTTTTTCAAAACAGGGAAAATTTGACGATTTTTCACGATAACAGAGGAATTTTATTTTTCAATAAATTTTATGTTGTTAACATATTTAATTCGATTTTGAACAATTTGAATCCCTAAGATTTCAAGTTGAAATACACATTTATTTTCTATTATTATTTTATTATATATTTTATTATTATTATTTTATTATTTTCTTTGTTATTATTATGTTGTTATTTCTTTATTCATTTAAATACACATTTAACAAAACATATCAATTATAATCCAATAGCTGAATTTTCAGCTGAATAGTTCAATTTTCAATTGAGAATGAAACAGTTCGATTTTCCGTTAAAAAAAACTCAACGAAAAAAAAGGAAAAAATTTTCCACAAATAGTTGAATTTTTGAATAAGTAATTGAATTTTCAAATAAAGGGTTCACATTACAACTTAGGAAGATCAATTTTTGATATATTAATAATATATAAAAAAAGTCGAAAGAGAAAAAAAGTTTTAACCAAATTGTTGCATTTTTGAAAAAAGGCAAATTCTTTGGAAAAAAGTTGAGTATTCAGATCGAAAATATAAATATTTAGAAAAAAAGTTAATTTTCAACCAAGTAGTTAAATTTTCAACTGAATAGGTGAATTTACTACAAAATTGTTGAATTTCCCAGCAAAAAGAGGAATTTTCTATCAAATATCTAATAAAATATTTCAATTGAACTAAAAATTATCAATTCTCAACCATAAATAATATATTAAAATTGTTAGTTGATAAAATTTATTTTCAACCAAAGAGAAAACCAATTTTCAAGAAAATAATTGAATTTTCAGCAAAAGAAAAAAGCAATTATCAATAAAATAGTTGAATTTTCAACCAAAGAGATAAATTTTTAAACCCAAACAAAAAAAAACGAATTTTCTATAAAACTATTTAATGTCTAATCAGAAAAGACGAATTTCTTTTTAAACCAGTTAAATTTTCAAGCAAAAGATATTAATTTTCAAAAAAGCAATTTAATTATTAAAAACTTTGAATCATGTAAATGAGAATTGTTTATAATAAAAATTTAGTTTTTATACAATATAAATGACAAGAACTTCCTTAATCTGTAATAAGATATGCTAACATTACAGTTTAATCGATATCTCTCGAGTGATGGAACCTTTTATATTCTTACATTAAATTTGAATAATGATAATGAAAAAAGTTTGACCATGAAAAACGCATTTAAAAAATTTTAAAAAGTGCTAAAAAAAAGTTAATACGGGGGAAAAAGAGGAATTTCTCAAAAAATGAGAAAAGGGGAGAACAGGGGAAATGGGTCGACACGAAAAAGGAATTTAAAATTTTCCTGATTTTCAATTTTTTAGCATTCCTGGAGGTGAAAAAAATCTTGCCGATTTCCTGCAGATTTAATCAATCATTTTTAAAGAGATAACTCCTATTTAATTCACATCTGTTTTAATTTAAAATTTTGATTTTTGGATCTTGGAAATTTTTCGCGCAGTACTTTTTTGTCAGAGGAAAGTTCTAAAGTTCCCAAAAAACATCAGAAAGGCTTTTTTGACCTTCACAATAATTTTCAGAATTTTTAAAAAACTTGTAAAATTTGAATATTTTTAATTTTCCTCATTCAAAATCTCATTTTTATAAACTTCAAAAATATAAAATCATTTCTAAAAACTTTGCAAACAATCATAAAATGTTTTGCAGTCTGTAGAATACAACTAAAACGTGAAATTATTTATCACAGGGCTAAATAAATGAAATAATTTTCAACATAAATTTTGGCTTTCAATGTTCAATTTTTCGGTTATTGTTTCAATAAATTATTTAATTTTACGTCCGGCTGGACTTTCGAATTATATGTGATAATTTCACTCTCGCAAATGATTCTTAACAAAAGCGTGTATGAGTGGAAAATATTTGTTGAGGCAATTAAAATTTTATTGGAAATATTAACTGCATTCATTAAATAAATTGTAATAAATTCATTGAATTACAAATAATGTATTTACAATCTTAAATTAGGTAAAAGATTTTCAAAATATTACAGTTTCATATTGAGAGAATTTGGAAGTCACGAGGGTAGCTCTTATTTATATTTAAAAAAAAAATTCAATATTTTCATACTAACCCCCTACTTTTATTTGAGTGCCCAAAAAATTATGTGTTCCAAATTTGAGCGAAATCGGTGAATATTTATTTAGAGTACTTTAGGAAATTGGAATCGTACATTCCCCTACATCCCCTCCCCTTACTTCACTTATCCCTCGCCTATTTTCCATCTTCTGTTTCCCACTTTCCTGCTTCCACTCCCCCCCTCTCGTCGCTTTCCCTCTCCACTGACCCTCATTTATAATAATTCCCACCACTTTCACTCAATTTCCTTAGTTTATTTCTCCTCACTTCTCTTAGTCCCCACCCCTTACCTCCCCTAGTCCCCCTTCCAACCTACTATTTCCCTCTCTTTGTTTTCTCCAATTCCTTCTTCTTCTCCTTCCCTCATTTCCTCTATTACCCCGCCCCTTATTCCCATCCCTTTAACTACTTCCACTTTCTACATCATCCCTTTACTTCCCCTACTTCTCCTCGCTTTCAGTACTTTCCCTTACTTTCCATAATTGCCCCTTATTCTCCACTCTTTATTCACTCTTGCTTTCTCTACTTCCTTTTCCCCAATTATTCCCTACTGATTTCTCCCTATTTTCTAATGTACTGACCCTACTTCATCTACTCTACCTACTTCAATTGCCCTAATCTCCTCATTTATCCTATCTTCACCTTCCCACACTTCCCCTCATTTCCCTTTCTTTTAGATTTAATAACTTTGAATAATTTTGTATTTCAGGTGTCTTGCTTTTCCTCTCTACTCACGCTAATTTATAATAATTGTCACTACTTTCACTTACTTCCCTTAGTTTATTACTCATCACTTTCCTTAGTCCCCACTTGTTACTTCCCTTACTCACTCTTCCTTCCCATGTATTTCCTTTCCTCTACGTTCTCCAATTTCTTCTACCTCTCCTACCTTCATTTCCCCTACCACCTCGCAGCTCATTCCCATCCCTTTAACTACTTCGACTTTTCACATCATCCCTTTATTTCCTCTACTTCTCCTCACTTCTAATACTTACTCACACTTTCCATAATTGTCCCTTATTCTCCTCTCTTCATTACCTCTTCCTTTCCTCACTTCCTCTTCCCTCATTACTCCCTACTGATTTTCCCCTATTTTCTAATGTACTTCCCCTCCTTTATCTACTCTACCTACTTCACTTGCCTCAATCCGCTTATTTCTCCTATCTTCACCTTCACACACTTGCCCTCATTTCCCTTTCTTTTGTTTTGAATAACATTGAATTATTTTGTATTTCAGGTGTCTTGCTTTTCCTCTCTACTCACCCTCATTTAGAATAATTTTTACTACTTTCACTCACTTCCCTTAGTTTATTACTCATCACTTCCCTTAGTTCCCACTTGTTACTTCCCTTACTCACTCTTCCTTCCCATGTATTTCCTTTCCTTTACTTTCTCTAATTTTTTCTACTTCTCCTACCTTCATTTCCCCTACCACCTCGCAGCTCATTCCCATCCCTTTAACTACCTCGACTTTTCACATCATCCCTTTATTTCCCCTAATTCTTCTCACTTCTAATACTTACCCACATTTTCCATAATTGCCTCTTATTCTCCTCTCTTCATTACCTCTTCCTTTCCTCACTTCCACTTTCCTCATTACTCCCTACTCCTTCTTCCCTATTTTTTTAATTTCTTCCCCTACTTCCCCTACTTCATCTACTCTGCCTACTTTACTTGCCCTAATCCCCTCATTTCCCCTAACTTCCCCTTCCCACATTTTCTCTCATTTCCCTTTCTTTTCCTGTTAATAACTTCGAATTTTTTTGTAATTCAGGTGTCTTGCGTGGGACAGAAGACTACGTTCTGACTTGCTGGAAGGTTGAGCTGCTAATTAATGAATAATTAAATAAAGAAGACTGTGACTTTATGAAATTTATGCTCGACAGGCATGGCTATCCGAATATCAATTAAACTTGATTGCCCCTTCTCTTTTATAGCTTGGCGTTATAGTTATACTGTGTTTCCGGAAGGCAATTCACGGACCAATGGCAGCCACAGTCAAAAGCACAGATGGCTAGCTGTGCTTGCCCGGCTATTCGCCGGATTAATGCATACACATCTGCGCACATAAATCTGAGTTAATCTCATATTCGCACATGATGGATACCACTTGAAAAAGTGGACGTACAAAAGGACGTAATAAAGTACGTACTAAAGGACGTACCAAAGGATGCAGCAAAGGACGACCCAAATTTGGACACAAAATGACGTACTTTTGGTACGTCCTTTGGTACGTCTTCTGGTACGACCTTTGGTACGTCCTTTGGCACATCCTTTGGTACGTCCTCTCTTACGTCCTTTGATATGTCCTTTGGTACGTCCTTTGGTACGTCTTTTGGTACGTCGTTTCTGATGTCGTTTCTGATGTCATGTCCTATTTAAAGAGTGCTTAAAGATTTTTTTTACATCAAAGTTCAATTGATTGGTACATAGATCAGGAACAATCTTAGCTGAATTTAAATAAGATATACGCTGTAAGGCCATTGTCTCTATGTACCAATCAATTAAACGTTGAACTGAAAGAAAATACGTACCAAAAACGTGTCAAAGGATGTACTAAAGGACGTACCAAAGGACGTACAAAAGGACGTACAAAAGGAGGTACCAAAGGACGTTATTTTGTATCCCAATTTAGGAAGTACTTTTTTACGTCCTTTGGTACGTCCTTTTGTACGTCCACTTATTCAAGTGGATTTTATTTAATTATTTATTTAGCAACAAAGTTAACACTTTTATGGGTAGGGATGGTGAGGGGAAGCGAAGAGAGGGGAAGTATAGGAACTGTGCTGCAGGGAAAAGATGGAGGGGGAAGTTGGCAAGTGAGGACAAGGGACTAAGGGGAAGTGAGAGGAAGAGAATCATGAAGGGGATGTTAGCGTAAATAGGGGAGTAGGGAAAAGGAAGTATAGCAGGTGGAGATTTGAAAGAATTGATTAATGACTCAATTGGTTAAAAGTATCTATAAATAATTTGTAGTGGCTCAGAAATATTTTTTTGAAATTATCAACCGATAAAAAAATTAATGAAAAAACGTTGGTTATTAATCTCTCATTAGGAATGGAAGTGGGGTGAATTAGGGAATGTGCGGAGAAGAGAAGTGAGGGGAGGTGTAGTGGACAAGTCAGAATGAGAAGAGTAATTCTGTTAAGGGTAGGGGAATGAGGAAAGAAGTAGCAGAGAAACTAAGAAGCGAAGAAGTGAGTGGACGAGAAGTAACGGGTGTTGAGTAATGAATAGGGAAGTGTGTGTAGGAAGTGAGGAGATAGAAGGGTAGTACAAGAAGTTAGGAGAGAAAAGTAGAGAAAGTACATAGAGTAAGCGAAAGCGAATGTGAGGCATTGATGGGAAGTGGATAGGTAAGTAGAGGAAGTAATATAAATTGAGGAACTGGAAGTGGGGTGAAGCAGGAAAAGTGATGAGACGAGAAGTTAAGGTAGGGGTAGGAGGAGAGTGTGAGTGTGTAGGACATTTGAAGTCAGGGAAGGAAAGTGATAGGAGGGGAAGCGATGAAAGGCGAAGTAAGCGGAAGAAAAAAGAGAAGAGATGAGCGATTATAAGTGATGAGAATTAATGGAAGTAGAAGTGAGGTGAAATAAGGGAAGTATGGCGAAGAAAATTAAGGGGACGTGTAGTAGAGAAACGTGGGTGAGTAAGTGAATTGAAGTAGGGATAGGGAAGTGGGGAGAGGTTAATTGGTTAATTATTCATTTATCAACAAAGTTGACATTTTTAGTAGACAAGTCAGGATGAGAAGGACAATTCTGGTAGGGGTAGAGAAATGAGGAAAGAAGTAGCAGGGAAACTTAGAAGCAGGGAAATGAGTGGACGATAAGTAACGGGTGTTAGGTGATGAGTAGGGAGGTGAGGGTAGAAAGGAAGAAGAGAAAAGAGTAGTAGTAGTAGTACAAGAAGTTAGGAGAGGGGAAGTAGAGGAAGTGTGTAGAGTAAGGGAATGTGCATGGGGGGCAGTGAGGAGAAGTAGATGGGCAAGTAGAGGAAGTGCGACGAATTGAGAAACTTGAAGTGGGGTGAAGCAGGAAAGGTGATGAGACGAAAAGTGAAGGACGGGGTAGGAGAAAAGTGGGAGTGTGTAGGATATTTGAAGTCGGGAAGAAAAGTGATGGGAGGGGAAGTGATGGAAGGCGAAGTAAATGGAAGGAAAAAGAGGGGACATAGGTGATAATAAATGATGAGAATTATTGGAAGTAGAAGTGTGGTAAAGTAAGGAAAGTGTGGAAAAGAAAATTAAGAGTACGTGTAGTAAACAAGTGAGGGTGAGTAGGTGAATTGAATTAGGGATAGGTAAGTGAGGGGAGGGGTGATTTGCTTAATTATTTATCTAGCAACAAAGTTGACATTTTTACGGGCAGGGGTAGTGAGGGAAAGTGAAGGGAGGGGAGTATAATAACTTTGGTGCGGGGAAAAGAAGGGTGAGGAAGCAGAGAAAGTGAGGTCAAGGGAATTAGGCAAAGTGAGTGAAGGGAAATAAGGAGAGGGGATCTGAGCGCAAAAAGGTGACTAGAGAAAGGAAAGTATAGTAGGAGGAGATTGAAACGATTCAATCAACATTTAAATTGGCCAAATTGGCTCAATTCTTTTTACGAAATCAACTAAGAATTTTCTTTTCGATGACTCTAAATGAGAAAATTTATAAAAGTGGAAGTGGTGTAAAGTAGGGGAGGAAGAGAGAAGAGAAGTGTAAGGAGGCGTAATAGACAAGTCAGGATGAGAAGGGCAATTGAGGTAGGGTTAAGGGAATGAGGAAAGGGGTAGTAGGGAAAGTTAAAAGCGGGGAAGTGAGAGAAAATGAATAAGTTGGAAGTGAAAGAAGTAGATGGGGAAGTAGAGGAAGTGGGATAAATTAAGGAACTGAAAGTGGGGTGAAGTAGGAAAAGTGAGCGGAGGGAAATTGGAGGAAGGGGTAGTAGAAAATTGGGAATGTGTAGGGTATTTCAAGTCCGGGTACGAAAGTGATGGGAGAAAAAGTGATGATAGGCGAATTGCGTGAGAGGGAAGTAAGGGGAGGTAGGTGATGATAAGTGATGAGAAATAATGGGAGTATAAGTGAGGTGAAGATGGTGAAATGTGGGGGACAAAATGAAGGTGATGTGTAGTAGTAAAGTAAGAATTAGTAGAGGGATTCAACTAAGGATAGAAAAATAAGGGGGAAAGTAGTAGAGGAAGTGAGTGGACAGGAAGTAAAGGGTCGTAGGTGCTGACAGAAGGGAAAGTGGGTGCAATCTAAGAGGTTTGAAGTAGAGGAAGTAAGGAGAAGTGTAGTACTGAAAGTGATGGCGAGTATGGAAGTTAAAGTAGGAGATTGGAAGTTAGGAGTCGGGAGGGTATTACAGAAAGTTAGGAGAGGGAAAGTAGAGTGAGTACGTGAACTTAGGTGAAGTTAGTGAAGGGGAAGTAATAGGCGGTAGATTGTGTGGCAAAGAAAATTGAAAATATGAGTAGTAGACAAGTAAATGTGAGTAGGTGAATTGAAGTAGCCATAGGAATGTGAGAAGAGGGATAGTAGGGAAATTGAGCGGACGGGAAGTAAAGGGTCGTAGGTGATGGGCAGTAGGGGAAGTGGGGGCAGCCTAAGAAGGTTGAAGTACAGGAAGTGAGGAGAGGTCTAAAATGGAAAGTAAGGGTGACTATGGAACTTGGAGTTGGGGATGGGAACTTAGGGGAGGGGACGGTATCACAGAAAGTTAAGAGAGGGAAAGTGGAGTGAGTTCGTGAACTCAGAAGAAGTTAGTGAAGGGGAAGTGATAGCCAATAGTTGGTGTAGTATGGTATGTAAGGGGAATTAAGGGAATGGAGCTGGAGTAGAGAAGGAAAAGTCAGGGCAGGAAAAGTGAGGAAAGGAGAAGTTAGGGGAGGGTTAGTAGGGCAGTAGGTACGTGTATTTGATTCGAAGTCGAGTAAGGAAAGTGATGAGAGAGGAAGTGATGGAAAGGTAAGTGAAAGGAAGGGAGGGTCAATAGAAGAAACTAGCAGACGAAAAGTATTGGCGAGAATTATTAGCTCAATATTTTCAAGGGGCTTATTAATATGCTCAAGAGCTTATGAATAAAATAAAGTAAAATTTAAAATACTAAAGACCCTTTAGAATTTTTTTATCTTTCAAAAGGACGTCCTGCACGAACGGCATATTTTTTGGTAGCAGTAGATAAGGCGTCCTTTTTTGCGGATACGGCTAGCACATGAATATGAGAGTGGATGAGACTTTCTTTACTGAATGGTGGAAGGCAGAAAGGAAGTGTGAAATTTCCATGATAAATTTCACTTACCGGTCCAAGGGCAGCCATAAAGTTCCACGCGCATACAAACGGTACGTATGTGGGGTGTGTAAGGAACGAAGCGGATTTTGGTTGCTATTATTGGTGGATCGAAAATCTGCTCCTTTTCTTCATTCGCATTATTATTTCCCACCAAGAGCTGCAACAAAAATAATAATTTTTTTAATAAATCAATATATGCTTGCATTTAGAGTGTTATGAAATATAATTAATGATCATGAATTTTATTTCATTTCATTTCAATTTTAATCGGCTTTGGGTAACTTGTAAATTTTATTTCAATATAATGTTTTATTTCAACAGGAGTTAGAAGCCAAGATGAATCAAAGATGAAGCAAAGACTAATCCATTTTGAAGAAGTTGCATAAATACGAATTCTCAACTTTGGATGATTTTGAAAATTGAATTTTCGAAATTAAAGACTCTTTAATTTCAAAGATTAATAATTCAAACAAAAACACTTTCAACTTTCAAAAGAATTTTCAACCAAGAAAGATGACTCTTCTACCGTAAGAGATAAATTTTCTTCCAAAAGTCGAAATTTTAACCAGTTGAATTGTACGAAATGAAACGAATTTGTTTTAAATTATATAGTTTATAATATAAATCGATTTTCAAACTTGTTAGGAATAAATTTCTAACCGAAATAAGAATAGTTAAATTTGCGGGTAAAAAATTGATTTTTGATTGAAAACACGAATTTCAACAACAAAAAATTTAATTTTTAACCAAAGAAGTGAGTTTTAATATTGAAATGAATTTTTAGCAATGTTTTTCAGCTTTTTCCAGTTTTTCAACAATAAGATTTATATTCTACAAAAAAGGCGGATTTTCATGAAGATACATGAATTTTCTACCAAATATTCAATTTTTAAACCTATAAAGAATCATTTTGAAGCAAAAATAATTTTAGTTTTGGATGACAAAATCAATTTTTAACAAAAAAAAAAAAATCGAATTTTCAATGACAAAGTTCAATTTTCAACAATCGAGGTGAATTTGAAAAGAGAAATAAATCTGTAACAAATTTTCTTATATTACAAATAGGTAATTGCTACCGAATAGTTGAACTTTGATAAATGTAGTTCAATTTTTTAAAAAATAGTGAATTTTCCACAAAAAATATAAATTTTCAAGAGAGAAGCTTATTTTCGAATAAATAGTTTAATTTCTACGCAATTCTTTAATACTTAAGCCAAAAAGACAAATTTTCTATAAAACTATTCTATTTGCAACCCAAAAATATAAATTTTTAATTAAAATGGTGATTCTTTGAGCTATGAAGAATGAGTTTTTTCAAAAAATTGATTTACTTTACATCAAGTAGTTGATTTTTTCACAAAAATTCGAATTTCCAACAAGCTACATGAATTTTCGGATTAATTGTTGAATTTTTAACTAAAAAATAAAAATTTCATGTATAAAGTATCAAATTTGAACTAAAAATAGATAAGTTACATTTTTATTAAAGAAATTATTTCTAAAAAAAGAATTCTAAATTCTAAAGATTCTAAAAAAAACTAGTTAAAGTTCCAACCAGAGAAATGCATTTTGTACTGAAATAATAAATACTTGAGAAATAAATAAATTTTCAACAAAAGAGTCCAACATTCAACCCAATAGATGATTTTTTCATCAATAAGATTAATTTTATCTGAATGGAATAGTGAAATTTTCATCTTTTTGTTTTTAAATTCATCCCTCGCAGTCGAAATTTCATCTTTTTTGGTTAAAAATACAACTGTTTGAATAAAAGATGAATCTATTTTGATTGAGGATTCAAATATTTCGCCAAAAACAAACTTTTTTTTTTCATTCGACCCCTAAATAAATTCAGATTGTGCTAAAAAAAATAAAATGTTATTTAGAACAAAGAAATTACGACAAAATGTACTAGAATAAAATTGAAACACAATTGGTTTACATTTAAAAATACGAATATTTGAAAACAATTCAATTTTTTCAGTTTTTACATTCATCGAGAGAACGAACATAACTCGCAAGAATTTGAGTAGAATTTTCCTGTAGAAGTTCTACATAAATTCTAGTCCACTTCCTGTAGAATTTCTACTCGAATTCTACAAAATTTCGAAAGGACCAAAAACACGAGAAAGGACCTCGGACAGACATAAAATCGAAAAAAAAAATCCAGGAAGTGAAACTCATATCCAGGTGACTTCTGAACGACTTTGAAAAAAAACATCATGTCCAGGTGCTTCCCCTTCGTCTTCTTCAGGGAATTTATTATTTCCAGGAAACTAACATTTCGTATATAAATTAGGAACACCAGGAAGCTGACCAGAAAATTTATACACCAGGAAGCTGCTCAGAAAAGTCGTACACCAGGAAGCTGATCAGGAAAGCCGTACAGCAGAAAGCTGATCCGGAAAGTCGTAAACCAGGAAGCTGATCAGGAGTTTCGTACACCATGAAGCTGATTAGAAAAGTCGTACACCAGAAAGCTGATCGTGAAAGTCGTACACCAGGAAGCTCATTAGGAAAGTCGTAAACCAGGAAGCTGATCAGGAAATTCGTACACCAGGAAGCTGATCAGGCAAGTCAAACCAGGAAGCTAATCAGGAAAGTCGTACACCGGGAAGCTGATCTAGAAAGTCGTACACCAGGAAGCTGATCAGGAATGTCGTACACCAAGAAGCTGATCAGAGAAGTCGTACACCAGAAAGCTGGTCGTGAAAGTCGTACACCAGGAAGCTCATTAGGACAGTCGTAAACCAGTAAGCTGATAAGAAAAGTCGTAAACCAGAAGGCTGATCAGGCAAGTCGTACACCAGGAAGCTAATCAGGAAAGTCGTACACCAGGAAGCTGATCAGGAAAGTCTTACATCAGCAAGCTGATCAGAAAAGTCGTACCGGTCGGCTTCCGCATGTTGGAAGTTTCTAGGGAATTGATATCGAGGTTCACCGAAATTGACTCCAGATTCCACCTAGACAGTTCCCGTGCAGCAGGTGTCGCACCAGGTGCTTGACATATTCTTCTACAGAAAGTCTTGTAGAAATAGATAACAAGGATCACCAAAATTGACTCTAAATTGAGTCTAGATGGTTCCCGGGCATCTGGTGTCACACCAGGTGTGTTAAATAATCTTCTACAGGATTTCTTGTAACCTAAAAGCAGTTTCGATCATTCAACTGGCAATCAAATATTGTTCAGATGCCCAAGAATCATCATACAAATCATCAGTTCTTGAGCGAAACCCTAAAGATTTCAAATTCTAAATACCTCATGCAATGATGACACTATATAGCAATTTCTAAGAAACTTCTTGTAGATTTTTATTTCAGGGAACTGATGCATCAACCTAAGCACAGGGACCATCTTGAATGAAGTAAGAGTTTACGTTGGTGATCCTGGTTATCAATTCCTAGCAGACTTCCTGTAGAAGTTTATTTTAAACATCTGGTGCTACAACTGATGCAGGGGAACTATCCAGACTATATTTCTACTCAATTTAAGTGATCCTGGTTATCAATTTCTAAGAGAACTTAAAACAAGATTACCGACATATTGCCAAAAATATTCACTTCTAATTTTTGTTGAATAATGTGAAAAGATTGCAGTCTAAGATTGAAACTTGAACCCAACAAGAATCACTAGCATCACACAGAATCACAAGCATCAAACCTAAAAGCAGTGTCGATCATACCCCTAACAATCAGCTATTGTTCAGATGCTCAAGGATCATCATAATAATCATCAGTTCTTAAAAGACACCCTGAATATTTTAAATTTGAAATCTCATCTGGAAATTATCGTGTGACAACGAACAACGTCACCTTCCAGAGAGGCGTCTTTCAGGGCGATACCATGAGGCCTCTGCTCTTTTGTATCACACTTTTGCCTCTATTTTTCGCACAATGCAATTCGCCTGTGCACCTCTGCATAAGGTCACTCACGTATTTTATATGAATGACCAGAAGATTTATGCTTCTAGCCAAAGCTTACTGAAAAGTTCTTTAGAAATCGTGAAGTAGTACCCAGCAGAGATTGGTATAGATTAATCTGAAGCAACAAAATATTACCTGCATTCCCGGGGATTCTCACCTTGTGGATATATGTTATTAGGCATCTTAACACTGGACAGACCTGTATATAACTGGGCGTGCCTCCAAGCCGCATTCATGACGTAACGTCAGTGAAGGAGTCTCTCCGAAACAGATACAAACGTCCTTTTCAAGATATTTGGTCTTCAAATCTGTCAGCGTTGTGAAAGGTTTCTGCGACTAACGTGCTTGCCATCCCAGTTCTGCTCTACTCGTTGGGGGTGGTTCAATGGACGACGAAGGAGCTATTGGCCCATGATATCGCAACGCGTAAAATCATGCATATGCAGAAGAGCTTGTATATCAATTTTTTCGTTTCGCGATTATACATCCCACGCCGCTAATGCAGTCGCGGACTTCTGAAACTCCAATATCTTCATAACCGAAAAGTTCTGGGTATAGCTTACATCATTGCGAATGAAAAAGATGTGCTCCTAAAAATGGTCAGAAAACACGGGATGATTGACATAGGTTTGTTCCTTTACGAAGCCACTGAGCAGGCAGCCGAGACCCTTGGCCTGAATTTTTACATCAGAAGTGAGGAAAGTGCATTACTCCATATAGACGCCGCACTTTTGAAAGCCCAAGTGAAGAAAGCAGAGGCTGAAAAATTCCGTCAATAGCTACTCAACAAAAAAAAAATGCATGGAAACTTTCACAGAAATGTAGAAAATCGCTCCTTGTCGAACGAGCAAACTTTTGCTCTCCTCAGAGCATCAGGACTTAATTCAGGTACAGAGGGTTTCATTTTCATATACCAGGACAGTGTCATTTCCACCTTAGTATACTGTCACCGCATCTCAACCCTTTAACGGCCACTGTTGCAACTGAGCACCCTTCACTATTTTAGATTTTCCTAATTATTAGGTAACAAGCTTAGAATTCTGCAAAAGAAATACGTGCGAAATACGAAATAATACGTTATTGTATAATTAACAGAGATCGAGAAAATTCGCAAAATTAGAAAAAAAATTTTGTTGCAAAAATCAACCAGAAAATGACCATACATTATTCCTGAATTTTTCAGAATTTTTATTCAACGAGATCAAGGCTTGGCCGTTAAAGGGTTAAGTCGGGAAGGGGCAAGCAATAGGCGCAGAGCATGTCATACGAGTACACACACTGAGTACTTAGAACACATACTATCAGGCTGTTCCAGTTACACGGGGAAGACGTATATCTACAGACATAATGTGGTCCTAAGAATGCTTTATTACCATTTTTGTCGCTCTTACGGTGTTAGCCGCGACCCTACCATGCCGAACCCTCCGAGCGAGATAAAGTCAATTGTACAAAAGTGGAAGTGCCAAATTTTCTGAAACGACAATTTTCGGACAGCAGTCTCCATTGTACACTCGAGGCCTGACATCGTTCTCCAAGACTTTGAGAAATGAACTATATTCGTGAACGAATTCTCGGCTCTGGTCGACTGCAATATCACTACCAAGGAGGAGGAAAAGGAGGAAAGGTATCAATACCTCAAAAGAGAGCTGCAACGCCTGTACCCAAAATATTCGGTTAAAGTAATTGTCCCTGTGATCGATGCTCTGGGAGGTGCGAAAGTATCACTGTTTTGTAACCTTGAAGCCATACCCGCGTGCCAAAAATATGCCAAGGCACTTGCGAAATGGATACAGAAAGCTGTCATGCTTAGATCGCTTTGTGTCCTCAAGACACACGAGGATTTCGCCAACCTGTCGTTATGATATCGTCGTACCCTGTAGCCATCCATCTCACGGTCATGAGGCGTGGCCATAGGTGTGATTTATCACGGTTTTACTGGCAGTCGGTGTCATTTTTAGATGACAGTTGCTTCAAGTGTGATCCTGCGGTGCTTGTTTAACAGTTGCATTCGTTGCAAACTTTATACTTTGAACATGCAATTAGATATTAATATTATATTATAAGGTAAAACAGAAAAAAACTTTTAAGAAAGAAGCAGCGCTGGCGGGAATCGAACACGGGCCTCTGGGGCAGCCGAACGGAGACTTTTTCCTGTGATAAAACAAACTATGAGATTTAGGAATTTAATCATCCTCTTGAACTTCGGCGCATATTACGTCATCCGGCACCGAATTTTCTCATCTCAAATGGGAATTTTCGCAAAGCACTACACTCAAGTGTTTTGTCTGTCATTGCATCTTCCGATTGACAATCATAAGCTTTCTAACCTTTTTTTCAACTTATGTTATTTAAACTTCTAGTTATTGCAACGACGGTTTTATTATTTAATCGGTGGATATTACATTTCCTAACTTCAATTTGCTATCCAAAATATTAGTCTTTCCAACTCTAAATGGCAATTATTAAGTTCTGATTATATTTGTCATTAATATGAAAAAAGTATTTCTTCATATCGCTGTGCTAAATTGATACTATTTTCTCGATTATATCCTAGACTTCCATCGAACTTTTGTAAAAATAAATATATTTATGCCAAACTCTACAACCAATAGTTTTTACGTGTACAATTTAAAATTGGAATCATATAGTGATCTTGCTTTTTATTTGCTCATTAATAATTGATAATGCAATGTTCCCCGGTCACTGTAGCGCGCGTATATAATTCCTAGTTATAAATGAAAAAAGTGCTTAAAATATCTGGTAACCTTCCTGTCCCAAACTATAAATAGTTTATGAACAATTGCTATCAACAAAATTTTTTTAATATTCAAGATTCACAAATATCGCTCACATTTAATTGAAGACAAAAATAATCAAGAAGAAAATTTAATACTTCAGAGTTAGAGATTTCAAATATCACTTCAAAGTTGCTCATACACGTTAATAATGTCTTACGCCGCATTTATTATAAATATAGAATATGAGAATAGGGTAGTTGTTATAAAATACAAAGGTGAGTCGTTACATTTTTGTATATTTATATTGAAATTCTTGAAATAAACTAATTTTACACACTTATAAATCAATACTTTCGGTCATCGCTTCCAACTTATCTTTTGTGAATGATGAGAAATTACAAGAAGTGCAAAGGTTGGATCTGACTTTACATCAAATATAATAGACTCTGCTGAGCCTATTTATTGGTTCCGGCAGCTCAAGGTACTACAGGTGGCTGGCGCGGTTGCGGGCGCGGGAATAGGCGCGAGAAGTAATGAATATACAGATCATATAAAGGTTGAGTCATTGGAATATTTTTGCGGCTCATTTCGTGTACTATAACCCATTCCTTTTTTTCATCAAATAATCCATAAAGTCCACCTCCGATGTCCACTCCAAGTATGTACGGATCTACGACTATTAATCGGGGCAATTTTTGGGATTCTGCTGGTATCTTTACAAAATCACCATATCTATTTGAATAATAATGTACATAAGGTATTTTATTTCCTAGAGGAAGTGCATTGTGCGTCGGTGCTGTACATTCTGTAAAGAGAAATATTATATATATATATATATATCACTAATTTATATTGATAATAATTTAATTTATTATTGGTTTGTTTTATCTCATCTGATCAATCTCGTCTCGTCTCGTTTCGTCTCGTCCCATCCCGTCCCATTCCATCCTATCCCACCCTATCCCATCCCATCTCATCTCACTGTATTTTAGACATTAATTAAGAATTATATAGATATATCCCGAAGTCTCGAAAAAACCCCATAAAGTTTAAACCTCGGAGCATATTATGGGTCACTCATACCCATACATCGATTTTGGACACGAATATTTGAAAGGCAGAGATTTTAGTCAGAAATATTCAAATTCGAACAAGGTTTCAATTATTTGACGAGACCACGAAGAAACAGTAAGAAGTGGTATCACCCTATGTGTTTGGTGAGCAGAGGCGGGACGAGCGACGTACAAGAATTCTTTAATGTTTGCCACGAATGAAAACTTGGTACCAGGATCGCGCACATGCACAGAGCTGTTTTCGCAGTCACGTGTTATACCCACTCCCCTATGTTATATTTTGACATCTCGATGCATACGTAGGTTATGTTCGTTTGTGTTTTTATTTTGTTGGGTGTATATCACGTTCCTGAATTAAAAACGAGAAGGAAAATGGCATCAAAAATACGAAAAGGATCTAGAAAGTGTAAGAACTGCAATAACATTATTGTAATCATTTATGGATTACGTAAGTCAGGGATAAAGTAAATTTCAGTGAACAAAATATTGTGCAACGTTTTTATATTTCATGGGTTCAAAACACAAGTTCGAAACTTCCAACACGTGTTGACATCGTTGATTGCGCATGTGCGCGATCCTGGTAGAAAGTTTTCAGTCGTGGCAAGCATTAAGGAATTCTTGGATGTTGTTCGTCCCACTCCCCACTTACAGGGATACCACTAAAATAAACTACCAAAAAAATTGCTTCTCATGCAGAATATATGACATTTTTATAATCAGATGCTCAAATAATTTGTTTAAACAATTTTTTATCGTTCATAGCAATTTTCTCTCAGAATAGAGTTAGAAGGTAGCAGTTTTTCTGAATTTATCAACTTTTCTTCAACTTTGCTGTTTGACCGAAGCAAAAATCAATTATAGGTAATAAAAATAATTTTTTATACAATTTATTATTATTTCTAACAATATTTTCTTAGAATAATCCAAGAATGTTGCGGTTGTTTCTGACATTTTTTTCTCTTGTCCACTTTTCAATTAGAGTGAGGTAATAATTAATCAGTGTTGAAAAAAATAATTGTTTAAGTAATTTATTATTATGTATAACTATCCTTTCTCAGAATAATGCGAGAATTTTTCGGTTTCCCTAAATTTTCAAGTTTTTGTCAACGTTTTAGTTAGAGTGAGATAATAATGAATGCAAGTTAATAAATTATTTGTTGAAACAATGTATTGTTAGCTATAATTATCTTATCTTAAGGCAATGCTAGAAGGTTGCGGTTTTTTTCTGAAATTTTCAATTCTTCTTTGACTTTTTAGTTCTGAACCAATAATAAATGAATATCAACCAGAATCATTTTTTAAATACTATTCCATTTTTTTTAATTAAGTATTTTTCCTCTTTTACTATTGTTTGAACAATATGAATCTAAACGAAAATTCTATCTTGCAGTAGAGACAAAAACAAAGTCTGGAATAATTAGGAGCAGATGGGAGGAGTGGCCCAGTGGCCAGGTAATTTAAAAACCTAATTAGAGCGTCCTAAAAACGTTCCTTGGACGTACAAGTCTAAAGACGTTATTTGAGCGTTGCAAAAACCATTCTAAGTCAGGACAAATAATGTTCTGAAACCGTTTCATGTTCCAAATACGTCCTTAAAACGTCTCTGAAACATTTTATGTTTAAAGAACGTTGTTTGGACTGGATTAGGTCGTTTTTGAGCCATTCTTCTAAAAAGGTTCTCTAACGTTTGTGCCCACTGGGGGGTCTGTAAAATAATAACATGTACAAATTTGGTTTGGAATATCAGCATTAAGATTATGGCAAAGCCTAAAATAAAAATTGGGAACTGCACACATTTCCCTGTCGGTCACCCTCTTCCCCTTCCCCTGAAGAAAACAAATTGTAATCGATGATAATATACATATAAAAATAAATTAAAAAGGTCCCAATCAAATCATTGATTGCTATATATTATATTGTGAAATAAGAGATAAATGAATAATTGTTAAGGTTCTATTGTAGAAAAAAAATATCCACTATAGAAAGATATTGCTTAACGAAATGATTCTCTTTGATGTTTATTTATTAATTGTTTATAACTGAAAAGCTGAAGAAATATTTCAAATTTCTGAAGAAACCGCAACTTTCAAGTATCACTCTGAAAAAAAATAGTTATAAGCAATACTTAATGGATTAAACAATTATGCTAGCCAAATTGCATTAATTATTAACTCGCTAATTAAAACGCGGAGAAAAAGATAAAATTTGAAGAAAAAACCTGCAACTATCTAGCATTACTGTAAAGGAAGATAGTTATAAGCAATAATAATTTGCCTAAACAATTATGTTTCTTAACTTTAATTATATATTAGCTCACCCTATGTGAAAGGAAATGTTGAGAGTCAACTCGATACATTAAATATTGACGATTCTGAATAAAATGTACAAAACCGTATTTCCTTCTTATGGGAAGTATGTTTTTTTTTCAACAGCAAAACGCATTTCTTTCTTTGTGGATTCGAAGAAATTTGAGAGGGGGGATATGCATGCAAATTCGAAGAAAAAATGTACCATTACCTTCATATATAAGGATATTGCTACTAAATGAGGAATTTAATGTTCATAAGAGGCCATCCATAAATTACGTAACGTAATTTTCGGACTATTTTGACCACCCTCGCATGTAACGCTTTTTCCGACTTTTCCCTGTAGTTTTTCGCCATTATGTAGCACTAGGTTAGGAACACCCCCCCCCACCCGTAATACGTAATTTATGAATGGCCCCTGATCGACACTGCAAGCTACATTTCTTAATCGATTTGGAATTCATTATTTAAGCAACTACTGAGTGAAAAGTGGCCACTTCAAAATATAACTTTTTATCGATGAAGAAAATATATAAATTAACTCTTTGCGCATCAGAATAAATTCAGATATGTTCAGGAACATAATTGCTTTATGTAAGATTTAACTAAGTTTTTATAAATAAATTATGAAAACAAATACTTGTTTGCAGGGCTCAACAGCATCCAACCAAAGTATTCGTCGTGGTCAATTTCAATTCACCATATGGTTAATTATTTCTGAAGTGATGCCACCGTATGGACAATCGCTAGCGTAATGAGATGCGCTAGGGGCTAGGGTATTTAAAAAATGGTAGACGGTACCCGCAAAAAACTAAAGAATTTCACTTCAGACATAATGATTCATATTCATCATAATGTTATATTGTTATACTTACCCATATAATTAAGAAAAATCGCTGACGTGAAGAGGAAAGTTCCAAGAAGGATACTCATGTTTTCTATGAATGTAGACGACTGATTTACAAGGTACTTCGTGTACAATGAGTGTACCTGTAATAAATATTCTACAAGGTGTTAAATTTTTATCTGTATATTTACTTGTATATAAACTATTCGCTATCTCCTTCGTCATGACTAATACATCAATAAAATTTGTAACACGGTTTGGAGACAGGGGAGCATTTAGAGGAGAAAAAATATTATTTTCACTGAAAATGCTGAAATTCTCTATAAGAATAATATTCATGAGGGAAAATGACTAAATATTAACAAACACTATTGTTATAAACATTTTCCGTAAACAAAAAATCACTCATTGTGCTTATTTTTTATTGTGATGAATTGATTTTCTCATAGAACTGATTTTAAATTAGTGTCAAAGAAATTACAAATTATTAAAAAATGACACAAATAAATATTTGTTATTGTCAATGTTGAATAATATAAACAAATTAAAAAATTAAATAAAAATTAGTAGTCATCTGAACAATGTGTTAGAAACATAATTAATGTGAAAACAGGTTTTTCATTTGTAAAATTGTAATCAAAAAATTAATATGCAATGAAAAATAAACAGAAAATTATAGATTTATAATAACATATTATATTTATAGCAGAAGAACGAATGAGACTGTATTAAAGCCTTTTTGAATCTGTTATATAGTTCTATATAGGGACAAAGGGCAAACAGCAGCGTCCAAACAAGAGTTTCATTACGTAAAGAAAAAAAAATGTAATCCAAAGAATTGCACGACGTTTATATTTTTGTATAGAATTGAGGAAAATCACCACGGTTAAGAGAAAAGTTGCAATAAAGGTTCTCATAAATTTTCTCTAAATTGAGTAAACTTTTTGAGGTGAAACTATTCTATATTAGGTCACCAAAAATTGACGTAATTTCAGCGGTGAGAAGACTTGAGTATTCATTTTATTATTTCTGTTCAAAAATAGTCGATGAAATAAGCTTTTAATGTTTTTAAGAAATAATATCGAGGTACGTTTCCTAAACTCTTTCGATTTTCGAATCGGTCATCGCCTCTGATACAGCTAATTGTTCAACGTTTTAATACGAAAATCATGCTATTGGTTATAATGCTCAAAATCAATTTTTCTTATCTCTCATACACATATATATATATAGCTTCTTATCTCTCATATTGATTCTTTTTCTTATCTTGATAAAATGTCTTTGAATCAAGGAAATATTGAGATAACTAAAAGTTACATTATTTAAAAGAAAAAAATACTTTGTATATAAGGTGGTTGTTATTTTTATGCCAATAAAAAATGTTATTAGTTGAATGAAGTAATTTGTTCATTTAAGTAATTATTTATTTACTTGGAAGATGCGTTTCTTTTGATAAATGAAATAACGTGATTCATGTCAAATAAACATTTCTTTCAAGTACAGAAATATATTTTATAAATAACTTTATACACGATTCGTTCGCAAAAATATTTTGGTAAAATTAATGATTTATGCTGAGTAGTTTAGGACAAATACCGCTATAATGGAGCCTGGTTCTTAAGTCCATAAGTTATTCACATATTTTCACCATAGTTATAATCTTAAAAGACGTGATAATCGGTCTTCATAAGCACTGGCCGTGCTTTTTTTTACTTCGTGAGAATAAACATATTATAAATTATAATAATTCTTATGGAGGCATTTTTTGAGTAAGGTAAATTGTTCTTTGAATCAATTAATATTTTATCAACTCTGTTACGTGTTTATTCCGAATAGTATATCGCATATTAGAACTAAATAAATATTTATTTATATTCAAAAACATTAGTTTAATCAGGGGTTAGACTAATATTCATTTTCTCTCAACTAAATTTGTATAATTTTATAAAAGTTTAAACATATGAATGAGATTGACGTTTATTAATTAACCCATTTTTGAAAATTTGCAAATGTAAAACTTTATTATTCATAAACTACCAAAAGTGTTGTCCGACCTTAGAATCCTTGTCCGACCACCGGTACATTTACCCTATTTGTTTAAAAAAAAACGTTAACTCAGTCCGAGTTATAATTATTTGTATGTAATAATTATCTTCTTGAACTTACGTCATATTCAGTCAATAACAAATCTATTTCGCTCAATGAATATTTCACAGTGTCAAATAAATATTTATTTACCTCAAGCATTGCGCTCCTTAGTGCCAAACAAAACATATCTTTAAATGGAAGACATTTTTTTGTCATATTCTGCTCTACCATTTCTTTGAAGCCCTCTTTCAACCGTCAGTTTTTTCTGCGCACATAAGAGCGTCTTTTTCGCACTCATGGCTATGACTAGTATGAATTCCACCTCTTACTAAATAATATACTGCCGTATTTTATTACAAAAATAAATATAGAGAGGGAGAATAGAATAGTTGTCATTAAATACAAAGGGGAATCGTTATACTTTTTTATATTTCTATTTATCTTCTTGAAATAATACAATTATACACACTTATAAATCAATACTTGCTATCATCTGATCCGAATTGTCTTTTATGAATTATATAAAATTAAAACAAATACAAGGTTTTGATCCGACTTTGGATCAAAAATGATAGCCTGTGCGTAGTCTATTAGTTCCGACAGAAAGATCTGCACTGGGCATGCGCGGCTGTGCGTTCGGACGCTCACTTAGGCGCGAAAAGTAATGACCATATAGGCTAAGAATCGATGGAGTCACTGGAACATTTTTGCCGCTACGTTCGTGTACTATAACCCAATGCTTTCCTTCATCAAGCAATCCATAAAGTCCATCTCCGATATTTACTCCAAGTATGTACGACTGCACGGACAGTAACGGAGGCATTACGCGCGGATCTGCTGGTACTTGTACGCAATCACCATATATATTTGAGTAAAAATGAATAAAAGGTATTTTATTTTCTGCAGAAATTACATTTTTCCTCGGCCCTAAACATTCTGTAAGCAGAAATATATAAATGGGTATTGCTACTGCATTAGAAAATTGATACTGTTCATAACCCTCTACAGGCTAACATTTTAAACCCGATTTGGAATTGATTATTATTAAAGAAATGCATCAGCATACAGATGGCAACATCCAAATATTCTACTATGAGATTCGCTTGCGGGAATATAGTATTCCTGCATAGTTGTTATGTGAAAACGGGTTTTTTAATTTTTGCAATTTGAAACAGAAAATAATTATGCAATTATAAGTGCACCTCTTTTTATATAATAATATTATATATTGTTATATTTACCTATAGAATTGAGGAAAATCGCGAAGGTAAGGAGAAAAGCTTCAACAACAATTCTCATTTTTTTAATGCAGACAACTGATTTGCAAAGTATTTTGTGAATAATAATGAATCTCTATGAATATTTTACAAGATGTTTCATTTATATATATTAGTTGATATCTCTTTCGTCATCCTAACCTAATCCACACATTTTTAAAGCGGTTTACTGGCAGGAGAGGATACGGAGGAAAATTTGTTAGTGAAATAAGTATGCAAGAAAGATAGATGCCAACCCTGGTATTCAAGTAGCTCTTATTTCCTAATGGAAATATCAATATGTATGTAGTGTTGCAAGAATTAATCTCGCCAATAACGACCACAAATATTCATTTCGGCCAGCAGGGAAAATGTTATCTGTACCCATGAATTTGTTTGTAAAATCGAAGTGATTGAAGTATTTCGAAATAAAAATTAGATAAAAAACGCTTAGGGGACGGATTATTAATGAAAAAAAAGCAGGAGGAGGAGGAGGAGGAAGGGGTGATTAAGTGGTCAATTTTGGCTTATAATTACTTATACAAATCCGATTCGCAAAACCTATTTGTTTGTAAAGATAACGTTGTCTTTGATCAAATTGAACGGAGAAAATATACATTTTCTTTCAGGTTCCTGAATTTAAACTTTGAAATTATCTTCAAAAATATCGAGATACGGAAAAAATCCAAAGGGAAAGTCGTTCACATTTTTAGACTTGTAGAAAAAGTTGCTCTCACTTAGGCAGAAAAAGCCTTAGTGATATTTATTATCATTGTTTTCAAAAAGGCACTAGTTGGTATTACGAAATTTTTCGTAAAATTGACCGGTCAAGTATAGCGCTAGGGCTATTATTATGGAATTTTTCGAAATTTTAGCCCTGAACGAGTTGGAAAAGGGGTTAATCTTACTTTATTTTGAAACGATTTTAGAAATTTTTTTAAATTCATTTTTTCAGTGGTATTGTATTGTATTAGACCTAATACTTATTATTACTTTTTCATAAGAGTAGAATTAGAACCGTAATTTGAATTTAAGAAAAGCTTTCTGAAAAAACTTTCGAATAAATTTCCACACTCGAGACTACTCAACAAATAGAATAGGCCTTGTGGTTGATAAACTTAAGGATGTGACAATATAAATTTTGAAACATTTGATTTAATAATTCTAATGTAGGTACGCAAACTTGACATTGTAGATAAGAATTCAACGCAATGAAAATTATACATAGTCATACGTTTATAATATTAAGTCTTTGCTATTAGTATAATGAGTCATTCCAAAATAGATCGTCTAAAACATATATTGCGACTCAAGAATGATATTTTTCACAAGATACCAATATTTTTAAATAAAAATATTGTTTTCAATATTAAAAAAGCTATAAGCTAGAGCAAAAACCAGCAAATTTCGGCATATTTGACCGCGAATTTCTCCCTCCTTACCGTTTTGAATATATTGAATTTTGTTTTACATGAAAGTTAAATCCCTAGAATTGATAAATTAATACAAATCATTAAAGATTTATTCAGCTTTAAGCTCAAACCTGGGCTTGAATATTCAAAGTTCTTTCAAATGTCCATTTTTCTTCTCTTTACATCTCCTAAGAAGTAAAATAAAAATAAGTCAAACCTATAGAACATAATATGTATTCTATTTTATATTCGCGACCGTGAAATAGGTGGTTACAGTCTGCGACGGATTCGATACGACGATCCAGCAAATGTCTCGTGCACCCTGAGGACATGGAGCGACCCAAGGACGACCGCCTTCTGCATCTTCCCCGCAAGCGTTTTATCATTTTGTTGACACGCAGGGATGATTTTCAGGCTATTAAAAATCGAAATCTTGGCACGTAAAAAAGCACCAATGATCAGGATGATCAGCTTAATAGAATATTCCGAGTATAACCTACTCAACTCTCTTATAAGGTATTTATACCTCTCTTTCTTTTAATTCTCCTTGGCTGTGATGTTCTTGTCGGTTGTTGCCAAAAAGTCGATAAGGAACCAGTATATTCGGCACTTCTCATTTTCGCCAATTGACTCTATTTCCCTAGGAGCGTTTGGCGGAGCGGTATCAAGGCTAATGCCGTACGAGTGCCAGAGATGGTAATAAAGCACTCTTTACTGCCGCATTCTGCCTTCGGATGTACGTCACTCCTGAATGAGTTGGACAATTAGATCAAATGTGTTTCAGATGCTCAGGGTGTGAATGACACGCTCTGCAGCTATCATCGGAAGTGTCTAGGCTCAAGATGTGGCAACGGTATACTGAAGTGGAAATGACACCGCCTTGGCACGCTGAAATGAAACTCTTCGTGCCCAACTTCAATCCGGGTGATTTAAGGATAGCAAACGTTAGCGCAAATGACATCGACTCGAGATGGATAATGTTTTATGCATTTTTCTCACTCCTGATATTGAAGTCAAGGCCAAGTGTTTTAGCAACCACCTTGACGGCGTGAGATATTAGTCGCGGAACAAGAGAATTAATTTGAAAGCTTTTGTTCATTTGCATAACCTTTTGTAACCAGATGTCAAGGGAACTAAGCTACTCCTTCGTCCATTCAAGCATGTTTGTTGCAGATACTTTGTTCCTTGCTGACAGATCGAAGGATTAAATCTGTCGGATAAGACGTAGCTTCTGTCTGCGAGTGTAACTTCTTCGGAGATGCCAGAACCTTAGGGAATTTCTTAAATCCAAACTCCATTCCTATCCCCGGAGTGTACTCCTTGACATCCGTTAGAGTTAGGTTCAGTTGCTCTGCATTTTTAGCATAGATCTTGAGATCATCCATGTAGAATACGCGAGTGACCTTATGCTTCCGGTATCTGAGTTTGTCTCAGAATTTCCTATGGAAGTTGCAAAGTGTGAGAGATAGTGGCAACAGTGTGAGACAAAAGAGAAGAGGGCCCATGGTGTCGCCCTGAAAGACGCCTCTCTGAATGGTGACGTTATGACGTTATTTTTCACACTATTTTTTTCAGATGAGATAGCAAATCTGGTTTTCCAAAGGGGCATCAATCTCTCTATGCACCTTACTATGAGTAGATGAATCTTTGTGCTTTTCAACAGACAGATGATAAGTCACAGAGAGGTAGAATCGAAAGCTTACCGGGAGTCAATCCAGGCTATCGATAAGCAGCGCTGGTAGGATGCTGCATCTTTGCAGATGCACCTATGGATGAGCAGGTTCTCCCGGAATCCTGATACGCTTTTCTTTCAGCTGCGTTCGTATATCTCTCGCCACAGAGGTCCTATTGTCCGAAAAGTCCTATCATTTAGGATAGCTGTGAAAATCTCATACAGCGTGTTTAGATAAGTTATTGGCCTGTAATTCTTCCGCCAGTCACTCCAGAATAGGATCTTCCGGCTTCAGATTGAGGTGAAAATGGGGACCAGATGCTGGTGGGTTGAAGGAAACTTTCTCCATTAGAAGCTCTTAATACCATTTGGTCCCGAAGCAGAAAAATTCTTCATGCCTCCTAATACTTTTTTCACCTCTTCAGCAGTGATAGAGGGGCATTTCGCCTTAGGTATTGCGACGGCATTGCACAACTCCTTGAAGCTATTGACGTTCTTTGTGTTTTCGTCCAGTGGATACTGAACTTTGAGACTTCTCTTCAAAATGCCTCGAACTTCTCTGGTTCGGGTGGATAGTCGACAGTAACTGGAGGGTTTTGGAAGAGTCGAGATGGGTCAGAGAAAAACAGTTCATTTTATCATACCTACCTCTCCCTTCGCTCCAGACTCCTCTTAGAGTAAGATAGTACCCGTATTTTGTAAGCAATATACTGCCTGATAGGCATCCAATAGAGAAAGAGCTACGGATTCTGTCCAATGCTATGAGAAGTCTTGAGCGGAGGGAGTGGTGGGTCAGAGAAAATCCACAGTTTTTCTGTGACCCACTTCGACTCTTCCAAAACCCTTCAGTCACTGTGGACCACCTGCTCAATCCAGAGGAGGTCGAGGCATTTTGGAGTACAATAAAGACACAGAGAACATAAACAGCTTCAAGGACATGTGCAGTGACTTCATAAGACCTGAGGAGGATCGTTTACCTAGCATTACCGAAGAGGGGAAAATAGTATTAAGATACATGAGAAACTATTCCGCTAAGGGACCAGATGGTATCGAAAGATTTTTGTAGAAAAAGTTTTTTATAAACCACCAGCATCTAGCCTGTATGGACAACTCATATCTAAAGTCAGAATAGCCTATCCCGGAATGGCTGGTGGAAAGACGCACAGTGTTTCTTCTGAAAAAGGGCTACTTGTCTGACCCTAAAAATTACAGGCCAACAACTTGTCTAAACATGTTGTGTAAGCTCTTCCTAGCCATCCTGAATGATAATATTGTTTGGACATTTGAATCAGCTATTTTACCATTGTAACCAGCGCTAGCTATCGATGGCCTGGATAGACTACCGAAAAGGTTTCGATCCAACCTTCCATAAACTTATCATCTGTCTGTTGGAAAGGTGGAAGGATCATTTACACATAGTGAGATGCATAGATACATTGATACTTCTTTGGAAAACTAGATACACCATATAATATGGAAATGTTTGTGTGACAACAAACAGCTTCACCTTCCAGATGACCATCTTACAGGACGAGACCATGAGCAGCCTGCTCCGTCACTGATCATCGCGAGCATAAAGTCTTCTAGTGCAGAAAAGCTTCAGAGTGCTTTATGTGTCCTCGGGGGGTACACAAGATTCGTCTAAAGCGAGGACGAATTACTAGCGTTCCCGAGTACCCTAATCTCGTGGCTATGAGTGTTATTAGACATCTTGACAAGGGAGAGACCATTTCATTCCTAGGCGTGCCAGAAAGACGCATTCGGCAAATTTAGTTTTACAATCTGTCGGTACTGAAAAAGTATCTGCGCCTAACATGCTTGCCGTCCCGGTTCTACTCAACCCGTTTGGGCTGGTTCTATGGGCGAAGCACGAGCTCATGAACCTCGAAATTATCATGCGTAAGAGCATGCATATGCAGAAGAGTTTGCATATCAATTAGTCTGTTCCGCAATTGTAGATCCCACACGGAAAGAAATGTAGGACAGCTGTTGCGTTTCGTATAGTCGGGCAACAATACGACGATTCTAACGCCACAGCAGCGCCATTTTTCGTGAAGCGGTGGCCTTAAAATGTGGTACAAAGTTGCTCTCATATATCTGGGAACAGTGCAGTATCAAACGAGAGAACGTAAACGTACAAAGTAGTCGATCCGACTTCTACATTTCTATGCTCCAAATTAAAAAGAAAGACCTTAATAAAATCGAAAGTTTTCACGAAATTGGAGTCATCCTGTATATCTATAGTTATATATATCATTTAAAAAAAGGTCACATAAAGACCGCAGGGTCCCACTGGGAGCAACTGTTATCTAAAAATGACACCGGCTCCCAGTAGGACCGCGGTAAATCACACTCATGGCCACGCCTCCCAACCGTGAGATGGGATGATGGGTTTCGATTCCTTTGGAATAGAACTGAAGACCCTATTATAAAGCCACCGTACGCGTCTTTGGGTTGCGGATAGAGGGTCCTTGTACCAAGGGTTTCTGCTGAATATGGTTACAATCATTAATAATCAGTCGCGGACAATTGTCCAGGAATGGTCTCGAAGGAATAACCCCTAAGCGGATGAGTAACAACCGTGCCAAAAGCTGAATGGTACATGGGTGAGGTGTCCTAAACGGTGACTCTGGGATACCAGGCGACCTCTCAGAGTATGCAGCCTTATCCTTGCACGCAGGGCTCTACAAGGATGGACGAACCCTTTCCCTAGCTGCTTTGGTTGAAAAATAATCTCTTTCGGTTGATGATTCTATTTTTTCGAAAATTCCACGTTTTAGTTAAAAATGAACTTTTTTTTTGATAATTCATATTTTCGGGTTAAAAATTTAACAGTTTGGTAGAAATGTTGGCTTTTTGGCTTGAAATTTGAATAGTGTGGTAGAAAATTCGACTGTTTGGTTAAAAATGAACTTTTTAATTGAAATTTTATATTTTCGGGCTAAAAAGTCATGTATTTTGTAAATTATTTTTCTCTTTGGCTTCAAAATTGAACTATTTGGTTGAAAATTCTTTTTTGTTAGAAAATAAATATTTTTACGCTGCAAATTCAACTATTTTATCGATTTTTTTTTTACTGAAAATTAAAGCTGCAAATTTGATTTCCATTTTTGGTTGAATATTGATATGTTTTAGTTGAAAATTGAACTATTTGATTGAAAATTCAAGTATTTGGTTAAAAAAAATTCTTTTTGATTTGAAAATCCATCTATTCTGGTAGAAAATATAACTGTTAGCTTGAAACTAGACTTTTTGGTTGAAAAATCATATTTTCGGGTTAAAAATGCAACATTTTGGTAGAAGTTTGATCTTTTTGGCTTGAAATTTGAATAGTGTAGTTGAAATTTCAACTGTTTGGATAAAAATGAATTTTTTTACTGGAATTTTATAATGTTAGGTTGATAATTCAAGTGTTTTGTAAGTAATTCGTCTTTTTGGCTTGAAAATTTAACTATTTAGTTAATAATAATTCCTGTATTTTGTTGTAAATTCTTCTTTTTGGCTTGAAATTAGAACAGTTTCGTAGAAAATTCGACTGTTTGGTTAAAAATGAATTTTTAAATTAAATTTAATATTTTCGGGTTGAAAATTCAAATGTTTTGTAAAATATTCGTCTTTTTGGCTTTAAAAATTTAACTATTTTGTTGAAAATTCTTTTTTTGGGTTAAAAATCTATTCTGTTAGAAACTTCCATTCTTGAGTTGAAAATTAACTTTTTTGTTGCAAATTCATAATTTCATGTTGATCATTCAACTATTTTTTAGAAAATTCATTTATTCTACTGCAAAGTAATTTTTTTTTTAACTGAAAATTTGGCTTCCATTTTTGGTTGAAAATTGATATTTTTTAGTTGAAAGTTCAAGTATTTTGTTGAAAAATCTTCTTTTTGCGTTTAAAATCCATCTATTCTGGTTGAAAATTTAACTCTTGGGTTGAAAACGAATTTTTATGTTGAAAATTCATATGTTCGGGTTAAAAATCCAACCGTATTGTAGAAAATTCGTCTTTTTACCTTGCAATTTGAACTGTTTGGTAGAAAATTCAATTTTTTGGTTCAGAACTAACTTTTTTATTAAAATTTGATATTTTCGGATTGACAATTCAAGTTTTTTGTAAATTATTCGTCTTTTTGGCTTGAAACTTTAATTCTTTGGTCGAAAATGCATATATTTTGTTGAAACTTCTTCTTTTTGAGTTAAAAATCCATCTATTTTTATGGAAATTTCAACCAGTGTGTTGAAAATAAACTTTCCTGGTGGAAATTCATATTTTCTGGTTGACAATTCAACTGTTTTGTAGAAAATTTGCCTTTTTGGCTTGGAAATTCATCTCTTCGGGTAGAAATTCAATCTTTCTTAGTTGAAAATGCAACTGTTTGATTGAAAATTAATGTGTTTCGGTTGATAATTCAGCTATATTGTTGAAAATTGACATTTTTTTGTTGAAAATTCATATTTTCCGGTTGGCAATTCAACTGTTTTGTAGAAAATTTATCATGACAATAGTGCAAAAATTTTAATTATTAAAAATTAACGATTTCAATTTAAAAAAATTTCCTATTGGTTCAAAAATTATGACGAATTTATTATATTTACAGCTTTTACAAGCAAACAATAATATAAACTTAGGCAGTTTAAACATAATTTTTTTGCTCAATAACAATTTTTGAAAAAAATGTAATTTTTTTCAAAAAATAAAAAGAAAGATGTTTTTTTTTTGTATTGAGTCATATGCACAAATTTAAAAAAAAGTTGAATATGTCGAACCTGAAATTTATTCAGCTTGAACCAAAGAAAAATTTGATCATTTTGCTTTTTCGGAAAAGACTGGTCGTGATTTAAAATTTTTGGAATTTTTTTTGTTGCGATTTTGGAACGTTGTGAACCCCAAGAAAAAAATGTTTCCCATAAATAAAAAATAATAACATGTTTCTTTGGTTTAAGCTGAAGAAATTTCAGGTTCGAATCAATCCAAAAAACATGTTTTTGTACATTTTCAAAATTTGTTAAATAAGACAAATTTTTTATTCAATTTTCAAAATTTTAAATATTGTAAATTTAAAAGTGAGAACAGAAGATATTAACTGATTTCAAATTTTTTTTTTTTTCTTCACTTGTTTTCGATGTAGGACTGCAAATTGTTATCCCTCAGCTCAGACGATTCGATTAATTTTAGTATTTTTACTTCGCTCTACGGAAGAGTGTAGTTTTAAATTGACATTGAAAGTATTAATTATAGTAAGGACGAAATAACAAATCTTGGAAAGAAATATCTATGAGAACGTTGTTAAACATATCAAAAATAAATGCTTGATGTTTCCCCTACTTTCCCCTTTTTCGTTAGAAAATCACACTATTTTCCATTTTTGAGCTACTTTCGCGCTGTGATCCCTGTTATGCGAAAAACTGTCAAAAATATCAATAAAATCTGCAATTCCTAAATAAACCAAAAACTAAACTACAAAAACCGTTCAACTTCGCAATGAAAAATTGTGTCACAGGTTTTTTTTTCAGATAGGTAGACTTTTTCAAAGGTAAGTTCAGCGTGAAAATATTATTCTTAAAAACTGATTCGTTCCTGAAAATTCACAGTTTAAACAAATTAGAATTAGGGAAGTATTATTTAAAAGATTTTAGTTATTTTAAAAGATTCTGAAAAATTTTAAGATCTTCGTTTAAAAAAATTCTAGAACTGAACAATCCTTTTTGGTTGAAAATTAAACTACTTAGTTGAAAGTGGAACTATTTTGCTATAAAATAATTTTTTGACAGATGATTCATTTTAGGTCAGAAAAAAAAAATATATATATTTTTTTTTGTTAAAAAATTAACTATTTTGTTGAAAATTCTTTTTTTCTGTTTAAAATACATTTTTTTAACTAAAAATTAAAAATTTCCATTTTTTGAGGTAAACTAACTTTTTTGTTAAAAATTCATATTTTCGATTCGAAAATTTGACTATTTTACAAAAAATTCATCTTTTACCTTGAAAGTTCAACAATTTGGATGAACCCTTTTTTTCTTTCTTGGCTGAAAAATCTTTATTTATTGAAAATTCGTCTTTTTGGTTGGAAATTTCTCTATAGTAGTAAACCTGGGACAGTTATGGCTCACGGTTCTGTTTCAAGCTAAACGACAGTAATCCAGCGATTGGTCATTTACCGACAGGCGATAAAGGTCCGTGTCAGGGTATCCAGGAGGAACCAACATTACCGACCAATGATAAGGTAGAAAATTGCATTAATGTCGGCCAGGGACGAATCTACTCTGCGGACTAATGGCATATTAGCATGAACCATTATAGTTTATCGGTAAGTGACCAGTTTTTGTTTGTTTTATGATTATTTTTTAACTAGATTTTTCAGACAAGTTACAGGGTGGCGAACGACACAGGAAAAACGGGAGAAAGCCGGAACGAAGTTGCATTGGGAAAAAAAAATTTAACAATTCTTCAATTTTTAAACGAATATTGGAATTCTATAATTTTTAAACGAATTTGGAATTCTTTAAGTTTCAAAGTTTCAAATTAGAAAGCATCAAATTTTGTATGTGTTTAGAATAATTATTCTTTAAAGGTTTACAGTATTTCTCGCAAGATTTAAAACTTTGCAACTTTGAACGGTGAAAATGACAGTGATTTTTTTGTTGACAGAAAATATATTTTTTAGTAAAAAAATCTGTGCAATCACAGACCTTGAAACTAAAGTTTTTTTTTGCTTCAAAAGCTTAAATTTGAAAATCTTTGGTTTGAAATTTGTTAATTCTTGGAGGTTTCGAATTTCAAATTGCATAGTGTTGTAGGTTCACATTCAAATATGAGAAATGTCAAGACACTTTTGCTATTACTTCTTTCAAAATTTAATATTAAAAGCCTTGATATTCAGTTTGAAATCTAATAATTTTATATGTGAATATAAAGTAATTATGAATTGAAAGCCTAAGACTGTGCAATTTCAAACATTGGAATCATATTATAGCAATCTTGTTGTGTGCTCTTTTTTTTAATTTTCTATTTAATATCTGAAAGTTGTCTGATTTTTATTTGAATATTTATACAAATAAATCATTTCAAATTCAAAAATATTTATTGGAAAATTTCAGGACTAAATATTAGTTCTAAAGGAAGTGTTGTTAAAAATTAAAAGATTCGAAATAAAAAATAAAAATTGTTCTCTTCAAAATAAAAATAGATAAAAATTAAAACATCTGAAATTGATATTTCAGTAAATAAATAATTTCTTTAATTTTGAATGGTTACAATTTTATAGTTCTAAATTTTTATGTTGAACGCTAAATTTTCCATTTTTTTCCTTTCATAAATTTGAACTTTGCAATTAAAATTGAATTGGCTGAATTTTGAAAAGTGTAATTAACAGCTAAAAATTATTAATTTTTAAACAATTTAAATTTACTTAAAATAATTGAAATTATTAAGGGTTAGAGTACTATTTATTTTGAAAGTTTTTATTCAGAGTAATTGATTTTTATTTTTTTATTTTAGAAAAATCTATCTAATCAGTTTTAATGTTACATAATAATTTTTTTATGTAGTAACAATTTAAAATTCTAGAATATCAGAAGCTTTGAATTTACAAGTTTCAATTTAGTTTTCATTTTCAAATTGTCAAATTTTAATTGCGTTTCAAAGCGAATATTATTATTCTTATTTGTTGTCATTTATTATTATTTAAAATGATTCAAAATCGAAAGATTTCAATTTTTGATTATTTAATTTTGAGGGCTTTTTATTAGAAATAATACAATATTTAATTCCTTTGATTTTTAAGTTATCCAATTTCCAAAATTCGAGTTCGAAAATATTCAATTTTTAGATCTATGAATTAATTTGGTTAGATTTTGATTTAAAAATAGCTATTTGTGATACAAGTGCGCAAAATAGGTGATCGCCGACGAGTGTGAAACTTTCAGCATGAGCTGAGAACATGAGAAAAATAAAATTAAAAATACTTACACTAAATAAAATTAATTATTAAATTAGTCATTTAATAAGCTTTGAATAAAAAATTTAAATAAAATATTTAATAAAATTAAATTGAATAAAAAATAAATAAAAAAATTTTTTCAGACATTTTCACCAAATTTCCGATCCCTTATGGTGGCTCTCTGCCTAATTCGTGTATATGTTTTTTTTAAAGAATTTGTAAGAATATTTTTATTTTGCCGGTGCACAAAATTACTCACCTCTAAATGCGCATGCTAAATTTCATCAAACAAAAACAAGATATGAAGTTACTATCGGGCTTAGAATACGAAAATTTTTAATTTCATTACAATTAATCGTCTGAAACCGTCCCTAAAAATTCTTTTTTCTAGAATAATATTCAGAAGACTTCTTTCACAATATAAAGAGAATATTTTCCCCAATGAGTAAATTAAAACTATTTCTTCAGGTTGACAGGAAAAATCTTGAATTTAGAAATACGCAAAAAATACACATTTTTATAGTTTAAAGATTTCTATTAGTACTTTAAAATTTCTTTATAACTGCAATTTACGTTCAAAGGGTGTAAGCTAGTTAATTATAATGCCGATTTTAGTGCAATTTTGTCTTTTCATAAGTTTCGATAAGTTTTTCTGACCGATTTAATCAAAATTTTAATTGCAAGTTAAACTCTTTTGTTAAAAATTAATTTTTTTGGTTGAAGAATCATCATTTTAATTGATAATTTATCTCATTGGTCGAAAATTCTTTCTTTTTTTAAGAAATTAATCTTCATGCTTGGAAAATCATCTTTTATGTTGAAAATTAAACTATTCCATATAAAGATTAATAATTTTAGTTGAAAATTCATCAGTTTGGTTGAAATTTTTTTCATAATATTAATTTTTTAATTAAAAACTTTTATTATTCCATTTTTTGTTGAAAATTGATCTTCTTTAGTTCAAAATTCAACTATTTGTTTGAAAATTGATATTTTTTAGTTGAAAATTTGACCATTTAGTTGAGAATTCGTGTATTTTTGTTTAATAATCGTCTTTTTTGGTAAAAAAAACATCTTTTTCGATGAAAATTCAATTAGTTGGTCAATTTTGGTTTGTTTCTTAATCTTTTTTGGTTAAAAATTCATGTATTTTGTTTAAAATTCTTTTTTTTTTGTAGAAATTATTCTTCTTGGTTGAAAATTTATCTTTCTGGTTAAAACTCAAACTACTCCAGTTAAAGATTAATCATTTTAGTTGAAAATTAATATTAAAATATTAAAATTATCATTAAAAATTAATTAGTTTTGTTGAAAATTGATTTTTTCTAGTTGAAAATTCAAATATTCAGTTGAGAATTTTGGAGTTTGGTTAATTTTTGGTTGAAAATTCATGTATTTTTCTGACATTTTTTTTGTATACCATTATATAGATCAACTTTTAATTTAAAAATGTTACGATAAGGTGTAACTAAATTGAAGTATTTTATTTGAAATTCATCTTTTTGGTTAGAAAATTAATCTTGTTTGATGAAAATGCATCTTTTTGGTTGAGGATTCACCCATTTGTTTAAAAATTCGTCTTTTTTGGTTCATTCCTATTTTTTTTTAAAAAAGCTCCTTGAATAAAAAAACTCTTGTTGAAAACTATTTCATTCTTTATTAGAAATTCATCCTTTATGAGTTGAAAATTCAACTATTTGGTAGAAAATTCATGTATTTTGTTGAAAATTCATATTTCGGGTTAGAAAATTAATCTTGTTTGTTGAAAATTCATCTTTTTGGTTCAGGTTTTAATTATTTGGTTAAAAAATGGTATTTTTTGGTTGAATTCAATTGGTTGAAAATTCGATTTTTTTCTTGAAAATTAAATTCTTTTGTTGAAGATTCATCTTTCTTGATTGAAAATTCATGTATTTGGATGAGGATTCAACTATTTTGATAAAAATTATTATTTTTT